>SNQJ01S0019645.1:48958-63755 GCA_010110895.2 Picea sitchensis
CTATGACAGAGATCAAAATGGTTACTCAGAAGTCCAGGATGATGGATTGCGAATCCATGACAAACTCTCATGATGACAAAAGAAGTGCCACTTGGATATGTTCCAGTTTGAGCCTTGTCACGATGTTATGAGTTAGCAGGAAACAAAAGAGTTGAGTCCAACTATGAATACTATAATGATCATAGCTATATGAAGCCTTAAGAGAAAATTAGTGTTCTAGAAAGACCGAAGTACATTGAGATCAAGCATTACATTCTCCGTGATGAGGTCGAGAAAGGAGAAGTGGTTCTCCAATATATCTCTACAGATGAGTAGATAACAAATATTTTGGTAAAGCTTTTGTCCAAGATGAAAAAGTTTGCGTACTCAAGAAACAAGCTAGAGCTCCTGGAGATGACTTCCTTGTTGAAAAGGGAAGAGATGACTCCCAGGTTGGGAGGGAGCACTGATGTGTTATTGATTTATGGACAATCATTTTTTAGTTCAAAAAATGGTCTAGGATGAGCAGTTCCTTTCCAGTTCGGAAAGTGGTTTGAGATTTCTGACGGACATGCATTTTCTAGTTCGAAAAATGGTCCAGATCGAACGATCATTTTCGTAATGAAAATGGTTCAATAGATTGTTGATGTACCATAGACAACGATTCCCCTTGTGGCCAGTGTGGGGGAATGGTCTAGGACAATCTTTCTTCTTGGCAGTCACTCTCAGTAGTGGTTAAGTAGAATGGTCCGCCTTGTCAGGGAATCATTCTTTCGAAGTTCACAGTTGTGAGCAGTTTCGAAGAATGGTCCATTTTGGAGGTTGGTGCAGGATAGTCATTTCCTTAGGAAATGGTCCGGACAGTCATTCCCTAGGGCATACTCATTTTCTCCAGGTTGCACTTTGTTTAGTGTCGGAGGAATGGCCCAGTTAGGTGAATGGTCCAGGTTCAACAATCAGGGACATGCATTCCCTAGGGCAGACTCATTCTCTCTAGGTTGCACTTTGTTTAGTGCCGGAGGAATGGCCCAGTTAGCTGAATGGTCCAGGCTCATAAATCAGGACAATTATTCTTCTATGCTTGAGAAGAATAGTCCATACAACTCATGATTGATGTTTTACTTTCTGAGGACAAATGCTCTTCCGGATCTCACAGATGTGAGGGGAAGAATGGCCCAGATGACTCAGTTTATATCATGATATTGTTTTTCTGTGCAGGTTGATATCATATGATATGATTGCTATGGAGACTGTATGTCTCTGAACAATAGATATATGCTACTGTGGTGGATGTGTTCCACTGGTTGTGACTATGTGTCATTAATTAAGTAGTTGTGTGCTACTTGGTGTGGTAGTGTACCATTGGATTGTAGTTGTGTACTACTATGGTTAGACACAATTGTGTTCTATTGAATGACCTTGTTCTGATTTCCATGTAGACTATCAGTAGTGTTGAAAATGATTACCAACTAGATGGATAGTCAGTGTGCTTGTGGACATACATTCTCCAGGCAGAGAATGGTCCAGATAGAACAGATTGTTGGTGGACATGTATTCTCTCTGTGGAAAATGATCCAGGTTGACAGTTTGTTGACATGTCATGGACTAGTATTTTCCTAAGGCACAATTTGTGGCCCGATTAGGAAAAATGGTTTAGGTCTAATATTTTCTAAGGCATATAGGTGAGACGGATCTCTATGGTACATATGACTCGATTAGAAAATAGTCCTAGATTGACATTCCTATAGGAATGGTCTCTGTAGTCCATGGCATAGCTTTTAACATTTATTGGGACAACCATTCTTCTAGGACGTATGTTCGGATCAAAAGAATGATCCTTGTATCACCCTGTGGAGTGAGTGACTTATTCAGCATCATGCCTGATTACTCAGATGGAGTATGGTTTCAAGAAATGATGCAGTTGATGCTATCAGATGACAGTGTTAATGGTGCTCGTGATCTAATCATGAGATAGCATGTACGGCTTTGAAGATGCTACCGGTTGAATGATATGTTTGTGCTCAAGACCATTACCTTCAATACCTCCCTAGCTAGGAGGGAGTGTTGATATTATGGTAGCTGCGGGAGGTATTTACCTCCACATGTAACCCCGACAAGAATAGAATATTCCTGGAAGCAAGAAGAAACCCTAAAGCATTGGATATAACCCTAGAAGACAAGTTGGCTAAATGAAATATTTAATATTAAGTGTTTAGCCTCCAGAATGAGAAGTCGGCCCAGACAGTTAAGGAAAAACATTATAAATATAGGAAACCAGATCTCATTTGTTACCTCACCTCTCATAACTGCATAAGGCCAATGGTGCGCAAGTTTGAAGAAAAGCTGCAGCTGCAGCTGCTGCAACTGGCAGATTTCAGTTTTGACTTGGACTTTCTCTTCGTTATGGTTTGGACTTTCTGCTTGGCCTTTTGGATATTCTTTCTTGATGTGCTATCCCTGGAGAGAGGTGCGCTACCTAGATTGGCTATTAAGCCTAGGGTTTGCTTCCGGAATAATTCTTTGTCAAGGTTAAGGTGCTCGGGGGTGGCTTCTGCCTATGGTTCGGTGACAATATTGCTATATTGTCTATGGTTAAACGAGCACATCCATTACTTTCTCCCTCAAGATTTGTGAGATTGTAGAATGGTGGCTACAATGGGCATGATCATGGATCGATGGCACTATGGTTTTACCTATCCCCTCTAATGCATGAGCATTGTATCACCAAAAATGGCGTGCTATCATAGATATTTATGCTTGACTTCTCCACAACTGATTGAGATAGGGAGATTTTTTTCACTGATGCTCAGCCACACAAAATAGTGATGCGTCTATAATTTGGTTGTGGAGGGGAACTCTACTAGTAAGAATTTGACAGACTACCCTTTGTGATTATTTGACTGTTGACCTATTTATCCACTTGTAATGCCACCTAACTCCAGACGCATGACTTCATATCTTGAATTGATTTTCTTTAGCTCGGTGGTTTGTAGGGAGTGGTACCCCTATCTTACTTATTGGTCTTTGGAGGCCATCGCCCAATCTAGCCCCCACTCCTAGAGAGCAAGGTGCTGGTACTTAGAGGTGTCTTGTTTCCTTTAATCAGTTGGTATATCAATAGATAGCCTTTCCCCATTCAAGGACTCTTTGGATACTTTTTCCACCTAATACCTAACAAGCAAGAGATGAATGGGATTATTAGGGAGGATATTGATATACAACACATGAAGGGCACTTAGATATCACCCTCAAAGGGCTTGAGACCTAAGATGGCCTTTTTATGTCGAGCACTTCCTATATAGATCAGAGACGACCTCATTGTGCGCCCCCTTACACACTTCGACATTGGATGCATGAGCTCAAGATCCTATTAGGCTAGTTCAGAGTGGGATCCTATCAACTTCACGTGGAAGTCGAGCTTCATATTTCGTTGGAGGGAGATTATTTCCATATACAAGAGACAGAGACAGAGGAACACTTTATAAAAATGCCCCCGATACTATGATATACTTAGTTAGTTCCACTCCATGTTTAGGGAGTGGCATAACTCCCTCTCCACGTTTTTCCAATACCCAGACTAGCAGTGCTTGGCATTATACTTAGGAGAGGAACTCAAGCTCAGATCTCACATCCTTTTCCCCCCTATTCAACTAGAAACTACCCAAAGGATTACATCTTTCTTCCCATTTCTTCTAGTAGAACGGGGTACCAAGAGGCAAGCAAAGAGCAATGCCATTTCAAACCCTAGATTTGCCAAACCCAAGGAGGTAGTCCAACCCTCGATAGAGAGGCCCATGCGGAGTTGTCCCTTGAGGTCTCGAGAGAACTTACACCACCTAACCAATAGGGAACGCCCCTCCACCGACTCTTGGCAATAGGTCACCTTTTCCAAACAAAGAGACATCCCTTAAACCAGATCCAACTCCTCTAATGAACCTTCTATACAAAGATTCTTCCATTCTGCCCCAAATGGTAGGAGAGTTCCCCATTTGACTTGAAAGGAGGATCCCTCCCTATCCTTTGTCTTTGACAAGCATTTGGAGCTCTGAGTATCTTTCCTGTGTATTTGGCCCCATAGCATTGTGTCTCTTTTTGACATTGAGATAGCTGAGCTTAGATCATATAGATTAGTCTATGTGCTTTTACAAGAGTGACTTTGGCACTACCACTTTGTATCATCACTTATGTATTGAGTAGTCCCATTGACCTAATTTGGTCATATGTTGGACATTAATAACTTATCTCATCTTTCTTAACAACCTTCCTTGTTTTTACATTGTTCTTTTTTTTCCAGTATATTGCATTGATGTTACAGAATGTAGAATAGTAGCTTATGGGAGCAGTGATATGGCGACAAGGTGTGCGGAATGGAAAAAGAAAGGTGGTTACGAGAGTTAAAGAATTTTGGCCATTGGCTTGAAATTTAGTGTCACAGGCAGAAATATTTTTGGCTAGAGGGCAATAGAAACAACTCTTGTGATACCACTTGTTATAGACCAAATGATCGTTATGAGGAGCTATCATAAAAAGAGGGATAAATCCATATATCGAAAAAGATAAAATAGTAAATATTGATATAAATTGGTATATAATGAGTGAATATGTATTTATTTATAGTCAAAGAGGCATGGTCACAATGAATAATCATGATTGATGAATCTAAGTCGAGTTAATTAGACTAACTATGTTCATTACAAATTAGTTGAAAAAAAACTTCTCACATCAATTTTTTGCATTGCAATCTGTGATATCTCTGCAAATTATTGTGTCTTGAGGGCTTCCATAAAAATTGTATGTCAAAGGTACCTCAATGGTTGAGTATTTGTTCAAACACATTTAGATTTGCAAAAGTCATTTGTTTGTGGGCTTTGTATGCAAAAAAAATAGTTTGTTACCGATTCTATTGTGAATTAGTGACCAGATTTGTTTGTTGTAGTTTTAATGTTGTCGCTTTTGTTTGCAATGCGCACTTGCCTACAATTCATGGTCTATGTGGTTATTTGATTATGCGGTTTTTCTATGTAGGCATTTGCTTCTACCATCTTTGAAAGGTCAAACTGATTCTTTTTTGCAATTCTAATTGTTTGTCATTGATTCTGGCTTTTGTTTACCTCTTCATGTCAGTTTTGTTGTCTTCACATTAATTCTATGGTTGGTCTATTGTCGTTCTATATGGGTATTTTCTTGTCGAGAGTCATTGTATTTCTTTGGTCTAGTTCGTCTACTTCCTCATGTCTTTCAGTGGTCAAGTATGGTTGCTTGTGTTGTTCTTCACATGTTCTCTATTTTTATTTCAATATTTCAATCTTCTAATATTTCCCTTTTCAACATTATATAATATCAAGTTTATATTTTAAAAAAATTTGATGAAATAGGTATTGACTTGCCTTTTTTTAATTTTTCAATTCAACTCTCTCTGTCCTCAGACCCTTAAAATTCTCGAACTCAGTCCCATGCAATCCTTTTCCTATAGGCCTGAGAATCAATATCACTTTAATACCCGTTTTGTTAGTAAGCGCAAGTGGTGAGAATTCTCCCCCTGCGGACAGGTTGAGTTCCCCTCACTTGGGTTTCCTACAAGTGAGACAACCTCTAACAAATGTACACTAACATCCTCCAAACTAACTATTATATTTCCTTGTGGGAGGGTTGAGAGAGAAGGAGAAAATGTATGTGCACCGGATTTATGACGTTTGTCCTCGCTGCTCCGATGGTTGAGCTCCAATCCAAGCAACTCCCTCACGAAGTCAAACCTGCAAGAACAGAGAAACCTCCTTCTACTACTATCTATGATTAGGTAATAACAACCCTACCAACTTGATAATTTACACCAAGAAATCAAACAGACAAGAAATGAACAAGAAAGTCTAAGAGAAATAGGCCAAGTTCTTATATTAAATGAAAAGCAAGAAGTTTACAATCCGATGATGGTGCAATCGTCCAAGCTTCCTTATTCATCCCTTGAACATGAATCCAGCTCAACTTTTTCACATAAACAAAGGTTTGGCACTCCTTGACAAGATCATAAGTTCGGTATGCTTCTTTTTCATCCCCCCTCTCACTCTGAAATGGCTTGGTTATATAGATTCATAGGAGCTCAACCACTTAGGATAAATTAGGGACTTGGTTGAGAAAAGAATGGATCTTGGCAAGGGATGAGTTATCTTCATAACAAGGTTATTCCCATCATAGCATAGAAGCCAAGTTCGAACTAATCTGGTGACAAAACCAAGAAAACAACCCAAGAAGATCCTGGATTCTTCTCGAAATCTTCCCCTAGAATCATGCACTTTGACCTTATCAATATGATCGCTCCCCTAGAAGGGTAGACATAGCAACCTGGTCGCTCCCCTAACACTGTGTCAAGGGGATGGTCACTCCCCCAGAGTGAAAATGGGAGCGTCCATGGTCAAATGAAGCCAGGATTGAGTGAAAAAGGCCAAATTGTCAGGGTTTGAAGGTGTCTTCTTCTTCTTGGTGCTCAAGGAGATGTAATGGAACATTCATGCATGATGTTGAGGTGGCGACACTTAGGAAAAGTGCAACAAATAAGGTACGACACTTAGCATAATGGACCATGGCATTTACGACACTAACGTTACTGAGCAGAGTGAAGTGCAAGACTTACGACACTTAGCAAAGTGAAGTGCGACACTTTATGACACTTAGCAAAGGGTGACAAAATGGTGTATAATAACAAGAGAAGAGAGAACGAAAGAAGATGAGAGATTAATTTGTATTAACTTCATGTGTAATGATTGTATACATCAATGTATTTTATCGTGGGGTGAGTTACATCATCTTGGGGTACTGGCCCACCTAACTGCTGAATTAACATTAATTTATGATAATGTCTCATATCTTACTAATGAATAGTTAAAATAAAACATTATTTCCTAACATTTCTCACAGAGCATGCTTGAGTTAAAGAAGCTAATTATATGATTAAGAAATTACGAGAAACAAAAAATTGCATCATCTAGTCATGCAGACATAGCATAAAATAATAGTCAAAAGAACAAAAAAGGGAAATGCAAGTGAACATGACAAGATGGAAAAAGGAAGAAAAAAAGATACCAATTGTGTTGGTGTTGATGTTTTGGTAGTTGCCGGAGGATCTTTCCCTCCTAGATGACCTTTCTTAGATGCAGAGAAGATTGTGGAAGCAAGAGATCCATTGAATAGATATTTAAATACCCTAGAAGAGAAGTCGGCCCAAAAGAATAGAGTAATAATGAAAAGACACCTGTCCAGAGAAGAAGTCGACCCAATCTAGTGGCCAGAAAGACTATAAATAGAGGACGTCTTGGCTCATTTGTTCACTCACTCACACTCTCCTAGCTACACAGAGCCAAGGCACAAGTTTGGAGGGGGTGACGCAGTAGCTACAACTAAACAGTTTATTATTGCTTAGTCTTTTGGTATCTCTCTCTCTTGTGTGCTACTCCTTGAGGAGGTGTGCTACCTTTGTATGGTGTTGCTGCTACAACTGGGGTGGTATTTCTGGTTAAGCTAGCACTTGTGTTAGGGTATATATGATTGGACTTGCTTGGTGAACAAAATCTATCTAAGAAAAGTTGTTGGGTTTTTCTCCCATTTGGGGTTTTCTCAGGACAAATCTCTTGTGTTCTTTTTTGTCTCTTGTTTATGTTGCTACTGCTCAGTACATGATATATATGTTAATGATAACGAAGTAAAAGAACACTAGTAACACTAATGCTCTGTAAATAAGTAAAATCCAACATGGTATCAGAGATGGTTACGTTCAGAACAGTTTAACCATTGAAAGGAAGATCGGTACAATGACACCTTGCAGCTGCAATACTTTGTCAAAGCTCGTTGAGCACTATCCCAAGGACGTTGGGAATAATTCCTTCACAAAGCAGTGCRCCCTAACCTAGCGCATCCCCTGAAACCTTCAGCGTGCAGTCTGGCGAAGTTTGAAACTTCGAGGTTTTTYAGTGCTAGGGTTTCTACCGACGAAAATGTCAACCGGTATGAGAGTTGAGGATAGATTGGATGGAGCAGATAACTTCAAATCATGGAAGCATATAATACAACTCATTCTAGAAGAGAATGAATTATTGGATCACGTCAAGAAGATGATTCCAGAACCTGAAGACGAAGAAGCAAAGGCAAAGTTCAAGAAGAATGAGGTCAAGGCCAAGAGGATCTTGATAGACTCAATCAAGGATCACCTGATACCCAATGTATCAGAACTAATGACTGCAAAGGAGATGTTTGATGCCCTAACCAGACTCTATGAAAGAAAGAACACCAGTCAGAAGCTTACCCTACAGCATCAACTCATAAATGTGACTGAACAAGTCAGAGACGGTAGCCAACTTCTTTACAAGGATCAGTTAGTAGCTATTGGAGATCTAGTAGAAGACGTTGAACTTGTGACCACCACACTCAATGGATTCCCTCCCTCATGTGACTCGTTTGTCCAAGGAATTTGCGCAAGAAGAAGATTGCCCAAGTTTGACAAGTTATGGTCAGATTGCACTCATGAGGAATCAAGGCTGATATCCAAGACACAAAAGACTAATGAGAAAGAAAATCAAGCACTTGCTACCCAAGTGAAGAAGAGAAAGAAAAGGGAAGAAGGAAGACCAGAGAAGTCTAAGAGACCTCGTTAGAAGAAGGATCTGTCAAAGGTTAGATGCTACAGTTGCCAGAAGCTGGGAGATTATGCCTTTCAATGTCCAGATAGAAATGAAAAGGAGAAGAAGAAACACCATGCACATGCTGCAGATGCCGAAGAGCAGTCAAAGGCATCAAAGGATGAAGAATTTTTCTTTTAGACAATGGTGTTTCCATGCATATGAACGATAGAAGGAAACTCAAGCAGGACAACTCCTGACTCCAGGTTTGCATATCAGGTTTGATGTTTTATATTGTTGTTGCTTAAGTAAGTATTGTACCTAAGATAACAGTCTTTACAACTTCATTATTTGCTATTGCTATCAAATGTTTAGGTACACCTGAATATTGTCGGTACGATTACCATTAAGAAAATACTCATTGTTCATTATTAATGATATACTTGTCTGCAAGATGAAATTGATCTCCTGTAGGAGATGTTCTTGATTACTAACCATTCCATGGAAGTTACCATGGAAATGTTGTTCTTGTCTCTTGTTCTAGGCAGGTCACAGGTGATAGCTTTGAGAAGGAGCTATGATGACGGTTGTAGGAGGCAATGATTTAGATAGTCTCTAGCCAAGACATAGAACTGTGTACACGAACGTACACACCCATGTAATGTAAAAGACGAAGAAGAGTATCTCTTATGGAGATTGACTGTGAGAAGTAGAAGGCTCCAAAGATAATCGTATAGTTAATTTGGCCACTCTTCAGATCATCAGGAAGAGTTAGTAGTGCGAAAAGGGCCTACCTAGAAACGATGCAGTAAACAAGCATGTTCTCATATAGATACATGGCATTAATAAGCCTTACTATGAAGAGAAGCAGATGACTCCACCAGTGGTGAGGCAGGCGACCCCACCAAGTACCAGCTCAGAAGGAGCTAGATTTTAGAGGGAGTCAACCCTTAGGATCCAGTAGGGAGGAGCAACCTCCCAGCACAATCCATAGGAGATCAGACTTCAGAAGAAGTCAACAGATGCAACGAAAGTAGGTGGCTCCGGAGATCGTATAGACTCAGAGGGAGTCAAGCTTTAGACTCAGAGGGAGTCAAGCTTCAGAGGCAGCGTGCAGATTCAGAGTGAACCTGATCTTAGAGAGAGTCAGTGGCTTAGAGACTTTCATTCAGAAAGTATTCCTTCTCAGATTCAGATAGGAGATAGAGACGTCTTCCAAGACTGATAGACAGGTGCCTTGAGTTGAGGAGGCTAGATCGAAGATTCAAAGGCTTCTAGGAGGTGTGAGATCTCCTAGGAGAATTCCCTTGTCTCAATAGACCTTGCTGCAGTGACAGAGGAGGCAGCCAGTCAGAAGGACTGGGATATAGATTTTGCCTCAGTTCCAGAAACCACACATGTTTTCCATCTATGTGGCGCTGATGAGCAACATCATTGATTAAGATCCTTCCACCATTGAAGAAGTTGTTGAGAAGCAGGAATGGAAGGATGCCATGATGGAGTATCAGTCCATCATGAAGAATGGTGTGTGAGAAGTGGTTCCGAGACCAGAAGGAAAGTCATTAGTGACTTCTAATTTGATCTACAAGATCAAGCATGCTGCAGATGGCAGCATAGAAATGTACAAAGCTTGATTTGTGGCCTGAGGATTCTCCCAGCAAGAGGGAGAAGATTATGACGAGTCACCTGGTAGCTAGAAGTGTACATAGAGCAACCACAAGATACTTGAGAAGGAGTCTCATGTCTGCAGATAGAAGAAGGCTTTGTACGGGCCCAAGCAGGCACCCAGGGCATGATATGCCAGATCAAACAGTTATTTGATGGTTTCCCATTGATCCTACATGTGGATGATTTGTTTCTAACAGGAGATGAGAATCTCATAGTTGGGTGTAAGCTGGAGCTCGCTTCAGAGTTCGAGATGATGGATCTAGGTTTGATGCATTATTTTTTGGGATTGGAGGTATGGCAGAGATCAGATGAGATTTTCCTTAGCCAAGGAAAATATGTTGTTGAGATTATGAAGAAATTCGGGATGATGTACCGCAAGTCCGTGACCACACCTATGATGATAAATCTGAAGCTCTTGAGTGACAAATCTTCAGATTTGGTGGATCCCACGATGTACAAATAGTTGATTGGATCCTTGATGTACCTGGTTAACACCACGCCAGACATATGCTTTGCAGTGAACACCTTGAGTCAACACATGGTTGAACCTAGACAGGTACATTGGATGGCAACAAAGCATATGTTGAGGTACCTTCATGGTACGGTTGGATATGGATTGAGATATGTCTTAGGTGGAGATGTGAAGTTACAGGGATATATAGATTCTGACTGGGCAGGGAGTGGAGTGGATCAGAAGAGTACTTACGAATGTTGTTTCAGTCTGGGATCAGGCATGATCTCATGATTGAGCAGGAAGCAGACATAAGTGGCACTCAGTACATCAGAAGCAGAGTATATCGCAGCAAGCGTGGAAAGCCATGAAGCAGTGTGGCTCCGAAAGTTGCTAGTTGGGGTATTTGATCTAGAATTTGAGCCAACTTTGATACATTGTGACAATCAAAGTTGCTTAAAGCTTATCGAGAACCCTGTATTCCATGATAGGTGTAAGCATATAGAGATCAAATATCATTACATCCGAGACATGGTGCAGAGAGGAGTTGTGGAGCTCCAGTACATATCCACGGACGAGCAGATAGTAGACATCCTCACCAAGCCCTTGTCAAGAGTGAAGTATGAGTACTTTAGGGACAAGCTTGGAGTGTTGTTGAATGTCCAGCCTCGTTAAGAGGGAGGTGTGTTGTTTCTTCTCATGCCGACTAACCCCTCTAGCCAAGGGTTCCCTCGATCAATCATGCGAGGTGACTGAGGGGGTTATGCACTATCAGACCTGCTGAGAGAAGAAACATCACATGCATAGTCTTAAGACTATGGTGGAGACTGTGTGTTTCCAGACAATAGTTGTGTGCTACTTCAGTGGATGTGTTCCATTGGTGGAGGCTGTGTGACTCCAGACAGTAATTGTGTGCTACTTCGGTGGATGTGTTCCACTGGCGGAGGCTGTGTGACTTCAGACAGTAGTTGTGTGCTACTTCGGTGTATGTGTTCCACTCGTGGAGGCTCTATGACTCCAGACAGTAGTTGTGTGCTACTACAATGGATGTGTTCCTCTAGCAGTGGCTATGTGTCACTAGACAATAGTTGTGTACTACTTGGCAGTAGTTCTGTGTCACTGGACAGTGGTTGTGTACTACTTGGCAGTAGTTGTGATCTATTGGATGACATTATAGTAGTTGTGTGCTACTAGTTGATTGACATAGAGATTACCATAGCGTTTGATGTAGCCGTGTGTGCTAAAGCTTGATCACAGAGACTGTGCCTGATGATTTGAGCTACCAAAGGCATTGTAGCAGCCGTGTGCCTGCTAGCAGGTTGCAGAGCAGTCAGGGGACTACCAGATGAAGACATCGTGAAAGATGCCTCCCTAGCTAAGAGGGAGCGTTGATGTTTTGGTAGCTGCAGGAGGATCTTTCCCTCCTAGATGACCTTTCTTAGATGCAGAGAAGATTCCAGAAGCAAGAGATCCATTGAACAGATATTGAAATACCCTAGAAGAGAAGTCGGCCTAGAAGAATAAAGTAATAATGAAAAGACACCTGTCCAGAGAAGAAGTCGGCCCAGTCTAGTGGCCAGAAAGACTATAAATAGAGGACGTCTTGGCTCATTTGTTCACTCACTCACACTCTCCCAGCTACATAGAAGCAAGGGGCAAGTTTGAAGGAGGTGACACAGTAGCTGCAGCTGCACAATTTATTATTGCTCAGTCTTTTGGTATCTTTCTCTTGTGCGCTACTCCTTGAGGAGGTGCGCTACCTTTGTATGGTGTTGTTGTTGCAGCTGGGGTGGTATTTTTGGTTAAGCTAACGCTTGTGCTAGGATTTATTTGATTGGACTTGCTTTGTGAACAAAATCTATCTAAGAAAGGTTGTTGGGTTTTTCCCCCATTTGGGGTTTTCCCAGGACAAATCTCGTGTTCTTTTCTGTCTCTTCTTTATGTTGCTACTACTCAGTACATGATATATATGTTAATGGTAACGAAGTAAAAGAACACTAGTAACACTAATGCTCTGTAAATAAGTAAAATCCAACAGTTGGTTCATCAAGTCTTATAGATGGTGCCCCAATAAAGATGGTAACATTGATCATGCGCATATTGCTTATGGTAGAAGTTGTAGTGTAGAAAGTGAGAACTTGTTAGGGTCCTATCCTAACCTCCCAACTTTAGGATACCTAGGAGATTGTTAATTGTTGTATGCAACCATCCTCTTTGAGTAAGGTCCATTGGATAATAGTGGATAGTTATTTAATGTAAAAGCATCCACTATATAAGGTCCACTAGGTAGTTGTTACCCATTTGTGATGGGACCACAAGTAGTTAGGGTTTTTGTTATTGAAAAGCTATTTAAAGAGATAGAAGGTTATGTAATGTTTGTCTTGTGTTGTTGTATTTTGAGCATTACTTGGTGAAAGGTTGCCCCACCTTAAGAGGCAAGTGAACATTGTTTCCTTCTTCGAATTATCTTAATACAAGGGATCTTTTATATCTTTATCTAATTGTCTCTTTTATCTAGTTATTGCAATTATATTCTATGTATACTTAGTTGTGTTTCAGGTTTAAGGGTTAAGGAACCTTACAAGTGGTATCGAAGCTCTTTCCTGAGCCAACGCATCTCCAAATTTTTGTAGAATTTTTTACAAGCCAGAGACATATTGTAGCATCTTTAAATAACACAATGCTTGTTGTTCAATGGGTAAAACTATAGTTGGAGAAGATACATGCAAGAAATATAGGTGGAATCACTTTGTTGGAAACCCGTGTTCCCTTTGAGTAGTATTGCATCAAACAACACCTATATATAGAATTTCACTTCCACATAGCTTCGAGTATATCAGAAGTGTTAATTTCCTATATCTCTGCAACAAAAACTAAATGCCAGTAATTTCTTTAACCCATAAATAAATCTAGCTGATATAAATTCTAGAAATTATTCAAGTAATCTACAACTGAGTTATTTAACCAAAATAAACAACAGAAGCATATTCAAAAACCAAGCACATAACAATGGGAACACAAGAAATACCTTGGAAACCCTAGTGTGGGGAACCAACAAAGAGGGGGCTTTATTTGGCTCTTGAGAGAATATTACAACAACAAGAAAATACAAAAATTTCTTACAGGAAATTTCTCCAGAAGATTTCCTCTCTTCCTCGGCAAATTCAGCCCAGCAAAATTGTTGTATGGCCCAACTACAATTTGGCATGTACGACCCAGGTACAATTGTGTTCTTTGTTGTACGACCCTAGTTAGTTTGCCCCTCTTCTGGTTGTTAAACTCGACCCAAACTCGACCTCACCTCCATTGTAGAAACAAGCCAGATATCAACCCCTTTTCCCAGTTGTGTACTACCTTGAGGATGGCCACCCTGTTGCTTGAGTTGTATGGCCTAGGTACGGATTGTACCTTGTTGTCCAGACTTGCTCAGAAGTCGACCTCTATCTTAGCAGTTCTCCCTCCTCTTCTCTCAACCAAGCGCCCCTCTTTCTATCTCTCAAATGAGTGTGTGTCCTTGTCACCCTCAACCCTTATGTTTATCTTTCCTTCAACCTCCTTCTTATCTTGAGATGTGTGCCCAGCATAGCCTTTAATGGCCCAAATTGAGGCGCCCCTAATGCCTAGACCCCACTCAACACTCAAGTTGTGTGCCCCACTAGCCTGGGACCCACACAACACTCAAAACATAATTTTTTGAATCCTAAGTTGGTCTTAGGCTAAAATAAATAATTCTGATCTAGGTATTTTATTGTGTCTATAAGCTAGCCTTGGACACATAGGCTTAGTTAAGACACCTTCCGAGCTACAAACTAACACTCCCTCTTAGCGTGGAAGGTGTCTCCTCCCAGATCAATCTCTAACCCCATCAAATCTGTTGTTGCTACTATAACTGCTCTCTATGAACTGGAAGACTCTCCTGCTACCTCCACTACACTCTGATCTAGTAACCAGTTTTCCTCATCCATCAATGTCATGTCATACCAGCGGACATTCTTGACAGTCTTGGATGAAGCCACTAGTTCACTAAACTCGGTCTTTGACACTGATCTATGATCCAAGATCCCCTTGGACCCTACTACAAGCTGTCCCAACC
>SNQJ01S0019645.1:66980-86788 GCA_010110895.2 Picea sitchensis
GATTGATGTTATATGTGTAGTATGTAGTATGTACTAAATGGTTGATGCTTTAATGATCATCGATTCATTACTAATCAATTAGTTAAATGATCTTATATCTATGTTTTCATGTTTTTTGCAATTGATTCAACATTCTGCATGTTTTATATATATATGCATCAATATATATATATATTTTTATGTATTATATAAAAACACTCCCGAAACGCTCCCGCTCCCGAAGATTTTTGAAAATCTGCACTTCCCGCTCCCGCTCCGCGCTCCCTCTCCGCGCTCCCAACAGCCTTGTTCCCAACACCTTGTACATCATACCCTCCCCGATGCCAAGCCTCATTGCTGCATCCTGGGTATCTGCTCCCTCTGACTGTATGAGTACCTATTCATCCTCGATCATAACGACATATCCCATGTCCTCCAAGGTTGATACTGAGAGAAAATTTACCTTCAACTCTAGATCAAACAACACCTTGGCCACCTCCAGAGAACCTCCTGACTCTAGCTGGAATCTGACACATCCAACCCCCTTCACTGCATGCATGGTGCTAGCTCCACTTCTCACATGCAAGTCTGAGCCTTTCTCCGAAACACTAAGGAACATCGACCTCAGCACCATCATATGGTGAGATGATCCATTGTCAATGATCCATGCCCCAATGTCCTCATACCCTGCAAAATTGTTGCTCGAAAGAAAAGAGACCAGAGAAAATTCCTTCTCGAATTTCTCAACAAAATCATCGATCTCGGTTGATGTTGATGCTGCTACCTGTGCCTCCTTGTTGGGACACTAGCTTGGATAGTGGCCAATCTTATGACATGCAAAGCATTTCAATTTGCTCATGTCCTTCCTTCCATCTCCACTACCCTTCTTCGCATGAAGAGAAACATTCTCCTCTTCTTCACTCTTTGGCTCGTTTCCTTGAAGAGCCTCCTCCTGAGTCTCCTCCTGAGTGAAGTCATCCCATAACCTCCCCCAATCAGGGAGTTTCTCTTGTGCTACCACTCGGAAAAACACGTCCCACTGCTTGGTGAAGCCATTCAAGGTTGTCCTCACCAGCTCAGTTTCATTCACGATCTCCCCAATACTTGCCAGTACATCTTTGATTTGAGTGAACTTGGTGAGATCTGTGACAATGGACTCTCCCTTAGCCATTTTTGTGTTTCTGAGTTTCTCTTTGAGCAACATCTTCATGTTTTGGTTATCAAACTGGTACAGTGTAACTAGGGCCTCCCACATATCCTTAGTTGTCTTCTTGCCAAATAAATGAGGAATAATGTGGTCCTTCACTGCATCAACTATGATCCTCCTTGTCTTCACATCCTTCTTGAGATGAGCTCATTGTTGTGCTAGATCTGTTGGAAGTACAACTGACCCTTCAACAAACTCTCGCAATCCATATTCCTCCAGCAGCAACCCAGTTCGCTCTCTCGATGGACTGAAGTTTGAGGCTTCCTCCAACTTGTCTTCGAATCTCAAACCTGCAATGGCCATTATGTCAGTTGGTCTGACTCACACACCCTTTCTGGTAATTCTAACGCCTTGCTGATTTACTCATGGTATGCACAACAATTCGAATTTGTCCCTTTTGTATATAGAGGTCGGGATCTGATACCATGTTAATTTCCTTTAACTCAACAATAGAAACTAAATGCCAATAATTTCTTTAACCCATAACTAAATCCAGCTGATATAAATTCTGAAAACTATGCAAGTAATGTACAACTGAGTTATTTAACCAAAATAAACAACAGAAGCATAATCAGAAACCAAGCACATAGCAATGAGAACACAAGAAATACCCTGGAAACCCCACTGTGGGGAAAAACAACAAAAAGGGGGCTTTATTTGGCTCTTGAGAGAATATTACCAGAATATTTCCTCTCTTCCTCAGCAAATTCATCCCAACAAAACTATTGTACGACCCAACTATAATTTGGCCTGTACGACCCTCACTGTACGGACCAAGAACGACTGTGTTCTTTGTTGTACGACTCTGGTTAGTTCGCCCCTCTTCTGGATGCTGAACTCGGCCCTAACTCGGCCTCACCTCCACTGTAGAAACAAGCTAGAAATCATCCCCTTTTCCCACTTGTGTATAGCCCTGAGTATGGCCACCTTGCTGCTTGAGTTGTACGGCCTAGGTACAACATGTACCTTGTTGTCTAGACTTGCTCAGAAGTCGATCTCTCTCTCAATAGTTTGCCCTCTTCTCTCATCCAATCATCCCTCTTTCATTCTCTCAAATCATTGTGTGTCCCTCTCACCCTCAGCCCTTCTATTTATCTTTCCTTCAACCTCCTTGTCTTGAGATGTGTGCCTAGCATAGCCTTCAATGGCCCAGATTGAGACGCCCTCATGCATGGACCCCACTCAGCACTCAAGCTGTGCGCCCCACCAGCGTGGGATCCACACAATACTCAAAACAATTTTTTTTGAATCCTAAGTTGGACTTACGCTAAAATAAATAAGGTTGATCTGGGTATTTTATTGTGTCCATAAGCTAGCCTTGGACACATAGGCTTAGTTGAGACACCTTTTGAGCTACAAACTAACAGGAAGTACCCTAGGCATACTTGAAACCAACTCTAGCTCAATCGATGAATGTCTCATTGCTATAGTACAACAAGAACAACACTCGAAGAGATCACTCTGTAGTGCCTAGGTAGTCAATGTTGATATTTGGGTACCTTGGAAAGTGTTCCCCTTGTGTTTAAGAGTCTCTAAACACAAAGAGAGAGACTATTACCCTTGTTACTTTACTTTATGATTCTAATTTCACTTTCACTTAGGAGATTTAAGTCAAAAGTGAAATATGTCACTTAAGTCATTAAAGTGACAATTAATTCACTTTGTGGGTGAATTAATAGACATAAAGCAAACTAAGGAAAGTGGGTTTCCTAAGTGAGATTTAGGGATTGAATCTCACCCATTGATTAGACTTGGCTAGATTGGATCTAGGCCATTTATCTAATAGGGTTTGGCCAAAGGAGGCCAAAGGAGGGAATAGGGCATTATGAAACTCATTCTTCACTTGAGAGGAGAGGAGAAGAGAAGGAGCGCTTGGGCGTATTTCTTGAGGAGAGGAGGGTACACAAGCTTGAGGGTTTGAGGAGGAATCCATTGCTTGAGTGGAGCTTGCTTGGAGAGGTCTTCCATGGAGTCTTATCCATTTCTAGGAGGAGGGCGCATTTACTAGAGGAGGGGCGCAATCTTGTGAGGCGGGCAAACTTCTAGTAGAGGAGGCTTCATCCATTGGTTGGAGGATTACTCATATGGTTGAGGCTTGCTCTAGAGCTATAGAGGGAGCCTTTATGAGTGAGGGCGCATTCTATGGAGGAGGGGCGCACATGCTAGAGGAGAGCGTTGTCTAGAGTTTGGAGGGCGCATCTAGCCATGGAGAGTCTCCTATTTTGAGGAGAGACCTCTTTCATTCACTTAGGCACATTCTTATGAGTAGAGGGCGCAAGGGTGAAGGAGGGCACACCATTTGGAGTTTTTGCTTGAGGAGGGGGCGCACTTGAGGAGAGGGGCGCACTATCTCTTTGTGGGTGGCTATCTTGAGAGGAGGGAGCTACTACAAAGGCAAGGTTAAAGGCAGCAAAGGCACAAGGAAAAGACAAAGGCAAGCAATGGAAGAAAGGCACACCAAGGCAAGGGGCGCCTTACTTCAAAAGGCTAGCAGGGAGATCTTCAAGGAACTCCAAGGCATCCAAGAGTGGTTCCTATTGTACTAGGTTCACTTGTATATGTTTCCTGTGTTGTACATTTTTCTTTGAGGTTCACTTGTATATGTTTCTTGTGTTGTACTATTTGGGACGCCTGACAAAATTACACCAAATTAGGATAGTTATGGACTATATTAACACCTTGAGCAATTGGCAATCTGCACAAAGGGCCTATCTGATTCATTTTTTAAAATATGTTTCATTTGTGGTCTCAAGGAAGCAATTCAAGCACATGTTATGATGCAATGCCTAAAAACATGGATGGAAGCTTGTGATAGAGCTAAAGAAGTTGAGATGATGATCAATGCAAGAACCAAGACACCTTTATTCACCACTCACCCTAGCCCTTGTATTGACTACCCTTAGCTCATCCAACTCACGACCAGTCCCATTCCACAAGTTATCTCTCGAAGAGATGGCAAAACTTCAATGCTTCAGTTTTTGCTATAATTGTGATGAGCGATATTTCAAAGGGCATAAAAATAAAGAGCATAAATGATTTCAAATGGTTTTATATCCACAAGACTTCTTAGAGAACATTCTTATCGAAGATACACCTGAACCAACCTTGGAAGTGTCAAATTTTCTCTTAAGCAGTTAAGTGTGTGTAGTATTCTTTAACTTTAGTCTATTAAAACAATAACTGCATGCATAAGGATCATTGAAAGAAAGACATCCACAGTATACACAAGATTTATCAAGGGAAACCCTCGTGGGGGAGAAAACCCAACAAAACTTCTTCAATATAGATTCTTCAACAAGTACAATGTCTCTCCTAAGAGAGATCTCACCAAAACAGAAGACAAACAAGAAACCCTAACCAAAATAGGGTAGTGCACCACTAGACCAAGATAGTCCTCCAACAGAGAACCAAAACCCTTCACTAGACCACCCTTCCTCTGTAGTTGCATCTCCTCCTCAGACTTGCGCACTTCTTACTTGTGTGAGAGAGCTAGTTGTTTGTTCTTCAAGTGAGGTGCCGAGCCTCCTATAAATACAAGTTGAGCCTCCTAAAATAGGTCAGGGCCGACTTGTACACTTTACATTTCTAATTTACAATTGATTTTTGCCAAGGCAAAATAGGGCCAACTTAACAAATATAATATAATATTATTCTTTAGGGTTTTGTCTTGGTTTAATACAATATGAATACAAAAATAATATCTTCCGAAGCTACTCAAACTTCAACAGGAAGACACCATCCCTCCCATGGAAGATGAAGCCCCCTTGCAAGTTCCTTGTGAGGAACCCCAAATTTTTCTCCATGCCCTTTCAGGTTTCTCGACACCCCAAACCTTGAAATTGATTGGCTACATCTAGCATCGCAAAGTGATTGTGTTGATTGACAGTGGGTGCACCCACAATTTTATTCATAGGAGAGTGGCACAAGAAACCCATTGTTATTTATTATGTACCATATCTAATTTTCAAATTATGATTGCCAATGGTGGTATGATGAGATGTGGGGGCTATGTGAAAATATGAAACTACAGATTCGTAAGCATCATCTCAAAACTCACATGTTTTCTATTGAAATGGGCGGTTGTGATATAGTTCTTATGGCAAAATGGTTAAACACTTTGGGACCTATCACCATGGATTTCAAGGAATTATACATGAGCTTCACTCAAGAAGGGAAGAAACATACCCTCAAGCGGTTTACATCTGGTTCCCCTAAAATTATAACCTCTCATTGTATGAAGAAGTTGTTGAAGAAAGGCCACTTGGGTATTATTGCACGATTCAATGCCATACAAGTAGTCAACAACCCCCCACAAGAGATTCATCCTGATTTGCAACGAGTCCTCTCTAAACATCAACATGTATTTGAAACACCACAAGGTTTACTACCTTTAGGAGGGGAGCATGATGTGTTGGATTTTAATCTTGTTCAAAATTATTAACTTTTTTCACCATTTCATATTAGCAAAAGCATAACTGAAGTATAAACCATATACAATAACTACAGTATATAACTAGGATCACAAGAAGAAAACCATGCACAAGATACACAGGAGTTTATCCTGGGAAACCCTTCTGCACAAGGGAAGAAAACCCAGCAACCTTTCACTAGAATATTTATCTAAGAGAAGATACAAAAGTAGAGCTACAACTCCAAAGATAGCGCACTAGTCCAATATAGCGAAATACACAAGAGAGAAAGATGTCCAAGTGATGCTCTACAAATGAGAGATAACTCTCTTATATATACATGTCCAAGATGTGAACTGTCACGTCCAAGTGGTGTCTCTAGCAGGGCCGACTTGAACCTCTTATCTTCTGCGCTAGGCATGGGCCTTCTTCCTTCTCTTGACGTCACAGTGAAAAGTCTCCTCCATCATGTCACACATGGCTACAACCAATGTGGACCTGTCCAACTCTTCTAGGGGCTACAACCCACTAGAGAACGATGGGCTACAACCCATAATGTCCCAACCACACGGGCTACAACCCAAGGTTTGTTGGGCACCAACCTAATACAATATCCCAACCATACAAGCTACAACCCAAGGGTTGTTGGGCACCAACCCAGTACAATATCCCAACCAAATGGGCTACATCCCAAGGGTCGTTGGGCCCAACCCAATACAATATCCCAACCATACGAGCTACAATCCAAGGGTTGTTGGGCAACAACCCAGTACAATATTCCAACCACATGGGCTACATCCCAAGGGTCGTTGGGCACCAACCCAATACAACTTATCAGTCCATCGATAAGTGTCATACTCAACTCATTTCATCGAGGAGTATCATCACAGGTCAACCCAACGTAGTCCATCGAGGAGTACGACTTGGAGAATGTCTCATGAAGCTGCAATCATCAACACTCCCTCTCAACGAGAGGGGCATTATCTACCACTCCAAGTTTATCACAAAAGTACTCGAACTTCGACTTGGCAAGGGGATTGGTGAGAACATTTGCAATCTGCTCATCTACAGGAAGGTATTGCACCACTACTTCTTTCCTCAGCACCATGTCTCAAATGTAATGATACTTGATCTCAACATGTTTCGATCTGTCATGATATATTGGATTCTCTGATAGCTTCACACAACTCTAGTTATCACAATGAACCACGGTGGGATCCATCATATGCCCAAACAAGCCTACAAGGAGCTTCCGAAGCCACACTGCTTCGCGAGCTACCATAGATACTGCAATATACTCGGCCTCTGCGGTACTCAAGGCCACATAAGTTTGCTTCCTACTACACCAGGAAACCATGGCATACCCCAAACTGAAGCAACACCCGGAGGTGCTCTTCCTGTCCACAGTGATCCCTGCCCAATCAAAATCAGAATATCCTTGCAATCTCATGTCAACACTGGAAGCATATTGCAGGCCATATCCAATTGTGCCTCGCCAGTATCTCAAAACATGCTTTGCAACTGCCCAATGCATTTGTTTCGGTCGACTCATGAACTAGCTAAGTGCACTCACTGCATAGCAAATATCTGGTCTGGTGTTAACTAGATACGTCAATGATCCAATCAACTTCCTATACATAGTTGGATCAATCAGGTCTGAATCAGAAGAAGACTCACTCAACTTCTTCAGATTCGACACCATCTGTGTAGCCATGGACTTATAATCCAACATCCCAAATCTCCTCAAAATCTCAACTGTATACTTCCCCTGACTCAGGAAGATCTCATCAGTTCTCTGTCACACCTCTAGTCCCAAGAAATAGTGCATCATGTCAAGATCCTTCATTTCAAACTCAGAGGCCAACTCATGTGTGCACCAAGCAATGAGGCTCTCTGCTCTGGTGAGAAATAAATCATCAACGTACAAGATCAGAATATGGGATTCGCCATTAACAACCTTATAGTACAGGTTGGCATCAACAACACTCTTGCTGAAACCCAAACTCATTAGGTATCCATCAATCCTTGCATACCAAGCTCGAGGTGCCTGCTTGAGTCCATACATGGCCTTCCTCAACCTGCACACATGTGACTCCTTCCCATGAATCACAAAACCATCTGGCTACTCAATGTACACCTCTTCTTCAATCTCTCCGTTGAGGAAGGTTGTTTTCACATCCATCTTATGCAGTCTCCACCCCATGGTTGAGGCAAGGGCAATGATCGTCCGAATGGAGGTGTACCGAGCAACAGGAGAAAATATCTCCACATAGTCTATTCCCTCTACCTGAGAGAATCCTCTACCCACAAATCTTGCTTTGTGCTTCTCGATGCTCTCGTCAGCTGCATGTTTGATCTTAGAGATCCACTTGGAAGTCACCACAGACTTCCCTTCAGGTCTCGGAACAATATCCCACACATCATTCTTCATGAAGGACTAATACTCCTCGACCATGGCATCTCTCCATACCTGCTGACTAGATGCCTCCTCATAATAGGAAGGCTCAAAATTAATGATGTGGTTGAATGTTGTAACATAGCTCAAGAATCTCTGAGGTCTCTTGCTCTCTCTGAAAGTACCATGGGGAGTTGCATGTCCCTCTACCTCCTGCAAAGTCTGATGAGCCCATGCATGCCTTTTTCGGCCTACTGCAATATCTCTAGGAACATCGACAGGATCTACAGAATCAACTGGCTCCCTTTGAACTGTTGAAGGGTGAGGAGGAGAAGACACCATAGGAAAACTTTGATCGTGAATCATACCTTTAGTTGCCTCAACAATGGAGTTGTTCTTTTGTTCTGCAACCCCATTTTGTTGAGGGTTGTACGGAACAGTGTACTCCCTCTTGATCCCTGCCTCAATGTAGAAATCACAGAAACCTTTGGAGGTGTACTCTCCTACGTTATCTGATCTTAGTATCTTGATCTTCTTTCCGGTCAGGTTCTCTACCTGTGCTCTATACTCTTGAAACCTGCTTAGAACTTCTTCAGATTCCTTGGACTTCAAGAAGTAAATCCAAGTCTTCCGGGAGTAGTCATCAACGAAGATCACATAGTACAAGTATCCACTCAAAGAAGCCACTGTCATAGTCCCACACAAATTTGAATGCACCAAGTCCAAGATCCCCTTGGATCTATTGTGACTGCTCGAAAAAGACCCCTTGGCATTCTTGCCAAGAGAACAACCTCTGCAAATGCCATCATGCTCTACACGGAGCTCTGGGAGACCTATCACCATATTCCCCAAAGTGGGAAGAGCTCTATAATGCAAATGAGCAAGTCTCCTATGCCATAACTCACTTAGACTGATAGAATCATGTACCAGGGCCTGAACTGGTAGGACTGTCAATCTGTACAAACTGTCTACTTGAACACCAATCACATGGGTTGATCCCATACTAGAGTTCTTGTGCCATGCAAGAACCTTTCCATCAGAGAAGGCAATCTTGTAGCCTTTATCCTCCAAGGTTGAAATAGAGACAAGGTTCCTTCTCATCCCCGGTACAAACAATACATCACTCAAATGAAGCGGGGTACCAGAGTCTAGCTGGAAGGAAGTGGCCCCAAATCCCTTCACAGTATATCTGGCATCATCACCAAGTACAACATGCAACCGAGAGTTTTTTTCTACTAACTCTGTAAGGTGCTATGTATATCCAGTCATATGCCTGGAAGCACCACTATCAATTAACCAAATATCACTGTTAGTAGGAACCGTGCCTGAGAGGGATGAAATAAAGAAGAACTCCTCATCGTCCTTGTTTGCATTTCATGACGTCTTCTTGGGTGGCTCTCGGTCAACATCAACGGTGGAGGCATGCTGCTTTCCTTTCTTCCACAAAGGACAATGTCTGGCATAGTGAACAAACTTTTCACATTTGAAGCATTGAATCTTTGAAAGATCCTTCTTTTTATGCTCCGGAGCTGGTCTGGACTTCCCTCCTTTGAACGGTTTGTTAGAACCTCTTTCTCTTCATTTGCCTTTCCTTGCATGAGAGCCGAGGGCTTGACTTTCATCATGATGGGAACCTTGCACACCTCTAGTTGCAAGTATGGTCTCCTCCCGAGTACAATCTAACCATAACCGATCAAACTTAGGCAATTTGGATCGCCCACTGATACTCTGAATGAATGGATCCCAATAACTTGGAAGACCATTAAGAGTCAACATGATGAGTTCTCTATCTAAGATGATCTCTCCAATGGCACCCAATTGGTCTCTAATCTCAGAAATCTTCATGAAGAAGGTGGCAACTATATCTTCCATAGTCATCTTGATATTCTGAAGCTAGTGTTTCAAGGCAATAGCTTTGTTGGTGTTGTTGCTCTCAAACAACTTCTTCAAGGCGTCAAACATCTCTTTCGTTGTCTTTAGTTTGGAGATGTGTAGAATCAAGTGATCTTTCACAGAGTAGATGATGATCTTTCTAGCTTTTGCATCATTCTTCTTCCACCGAGACTTCTCTGAAGCATCATCTGGTTCTGGCACAACTTCTTCCACAAACTTTATCAGATCACTCTCTTCTAGAGTGATGAGTAACCTAGACTTCTAAGAGTTGAAGTTAGCGGCTCCATCAAGCCTATTTTCCACTGGGACACTTGTCACCATGGCTGTAGAAACCTTAGGATTGAAAAATCCCAAAAATTCAAACTCCTCCAATCTGCAATCTGAGTGTTGCAGGGGGTACGCTAGGGTAGGGCGAACTGCCCTGTGGTGAAATTTGTCCCAACTTCTCAGGGACTAGTGCTCAACTAGCTTGACAAGGAAATGCACAGTTGTAGTCAAACCCTAGCGAACTGCAAAAAAGGGCTAGTGCACTGCAGAAGGGGTAGCGAGTTGTAGAAGATGGCTAGCGAGCTTGTGTAAATGGCTTCTTTCAATAACATTGCTCTGATTCCATGTTGAATTTTAAGCTTGTTCAACATTATTAACTTTCTTCACCATTTCATATTAGCAGAAGCATAACTGAAGCATAAACCATATACAATAACTGCAATATATAACTAAGATCACAAGAAGAAAACCATGCACAAGATACACAAGAATTTATCCTAGGAAACCCTTCTGCACAAGGGAAGAAAACCCAACAACCTTTCACTAGAATATTTGTCCAAGAGAAGATACAAGAGCAAAAGAAGAGTAGCGCTACAACTCCAAAGATAGCGCACTAGTCCAATATAGCGAAATACACAAGAGAGAAAGTGATGCTCTACAAATGAGAGACAACTCTCTTATATATACATGTCCAAGGTGTGAACTATCATGTCCAAGTGGTGTCTCTAGCAGGGGTCGACTTGAACCTTTCGTCTTATGCACCAGGCTTGGGCCTTCTTCCTTCTCTTGACATCACAGTGAAAGGTCTCCTCCATCACGTCACACATGGCTACAACCAATGTGGACATGTCCAACTCTTCTAGGGGCTACAACCCACTAGAGAACGATGGGCTACAACCCATAATGTTCCAACCACATGGGCTACAACCCAAGGGTCGCTGGGCACCAACCCAGTACAATATCCCAACCACATGGGCTACAACCCAAGGGTCGTTGGGCACCAACCCAGTACAATATCCCAACCACATGGGCTACAGCCCAAGGGTCGTTGGGCACAAACTCGGTACAATATCCCAACCACATGGGCTACAATTCAGTCCATCGAGGAGTATCATCACAAGTCAACCCAGCTCAGTCCATCGAGGAGTACGACCCGGAGAATGTCTCATGAAGCTGCAATGATCAACATGACGATGGTATTCCCTTCATTCCAAGTAGTCAACTACCTAATGTGTGTCCTTATCGACACCCTTTTGCATAGATAAGATAAATGTATTAATGTCCAAAAAATGACCACTAAAGTAAATCAATGCGACTGTTAAGTACATAGGTGTCTATACAAAGCAAGAGCACTAAAGCAACTCCTATATAAAAGCAAGAAGTAGAAAGTAAAATAGAATAGAGTTTAATCTAAAACCTAGAAGAACAATTTCGAAGATGGAGAGGCGATCCAAGAGAGAGATTTTCAAGGTGAGTGGATCTAGAGTCTATGGTGCCAGTCATACGAGGCTAACCTAGTCCACTGGAACTATCTCTTCTAACATCCAAGGCTGAATGGAGTAAACTCAAAATAGATGTTCGTTTCGAAGAAGAGTCGGGAGAGGAGATGGAATAATTGTTGTATGGAAGGAAGAACCTACCGCAATGGTCCGAAATATATCATCTGGCAATTGGTCTGTCTACTAATATGAAGTTTAGTTTGGTGAAGCTGCTAGGGTCTCACAGAAGTAGAAATAGTGCCCCATGTCCTCACTGATTTGGGCTCATCTCTATCCATCTGTCACTTGGTGCCCCTAGTCGGGAGCACCGTAAAAAGGAAGTGATCTACTGGGTGGAAGCTAGCCCAGAATGTGGATGTGGTTGGAGGATAGAATAGCGAAGATGGAGGGCCTCATGCGTGTATAAGGACATGCATCTCTAGTTAGGGTACTTGAAGATGCTACCAACTGTCTATAGCTCTCTGAAAAGGCAGTGGAATCATCCGCGAATCTCATAGTAAATCGAGCGATGGAAGATAAAGTGCTCCTTAGTCTCAACCTCTAGGAGATGGAACAACTAGTAGATCATGTCTAATCAATCAATCTGATGGTGAGTCTCAATCTGCAATCTATGAGAGCTAACTCTAAATTGGCCCAGTGGGGATCTAAAGAGTGTGCATCCAATAGCGAAGTATGTGATGGGGTTGAACAATGAATCCATCCTTCATAACGATGAAGTACTCAACATAGAAGGCTATCTTCAAATGCAACCCACCCTGAGGGTTTATCCAAGTAACCTGTACAAACTGCTTATAAATATCCTCTTTGATGATCGTGTTCATCTCCTATCCGGTAGGTAAGAGGCGACCGAGTGCTTCTAAGGAATATCTAAAATGAAGGGAGTTGGTCCATCGTAATACCAACAAATGCTAGGAGATCCGGAACCCTGTCATACCAACATCGATAGCAAATCGAAGAACTAGCTACTGCAATGGACTTTGATGAGCGGTAGGCCAAGTATGGATATCGATCTTGTCCCTTCGTTGTATCAACCAAGCTTTGAATGCGGTGTAGGAGTAAGATCAGACCAAACATTGTCTCAAGCTGAAAGGGATGAGCACCAAACTCTGCAAGGACAATGGCCTTGGGCTTGTCTGCTTGCTTTTGATGATGCGAAAAAGGAGGATGTTCTGTACTCTCTGTTGAAGATCAATCAAACTCTAATAAACCAGGTCCCCAAACCTTAGAACTGTATAAAATTGTGGGTCGGACAAGAGTGTGCATAAGTGACATCTTGGACAATATGTCTTGAAAATGGTCTTGGAAACACTGCCTTTCAAGAAGGGCCAAGGATCTATTTCCCTTGTTGACTCGAGGTTGAAGTGCATGCCATAGACTAAAGTGAGGTCTTGTGAACAATACTCCCAAATAAGTATGAGCTAGTGATCTCGATCTTCTCTCCTTTGAAAAAGAAATGGTGATCAAAAAGGATCTTCTTCGACCTGTTGAAGTTCATGACCTTGCTTTTACCCAGGTTGGCCATCAACTGACAAAGGTCACAATAGAGGGTTAGGGCATCCAACTATCTCTACAACCCATCGAGGGATAAGGCTAAAAGAATCACATCATCTGCGAAAAGAATGATAGAAATCAATACTTGGTGGAGAAGGCACCCATCTCCAACCCGGATGTGCTCATGCAAGGACTCTAGCTCATCAATGAAATTTGATATCCTAAACAATGTGGGGGACAGCGGGCAACCCTGTTTGACCCCGATGGTACTCCTAATGAAATTTGATATCCCATGTGCTATCCGTAAATGACCAATGACCGACTCATATAGGTGCATGATGGCAGTGAGTAAGGTCTCTAAGACACCAATGTCTTTGAGTCTTTGGAACAAAGTTGAGTTGCAGGAAACACCCCCCCCCCTCGGTTTCCTACCCCAAAACGGTACGAAACTCGGAAACCGGTACGATATGGCCGGAGCCGTTTCCTGGCCGTATCGGCCTGTACGATCGATGTTTCGGGCATCTTTGAGGTGAAATAAGAAAAAAAAAGGGGGCCATGGGGCCCTCAAACAGTCAAATATTTTTTTTTTGCATTTTCTATGTTTTTCTTGCATCATTATTGCATTTTTTTTGCATCATTATGTTTTTCTTGCAATATAATGTCTTATTTAAAAAAAACTATATATACATATATATATTTTTTTATTTTTTTATATACGGCGTTTCCCCAAACGTTTCCATTTTTGGGGGGGCTATTTCGTACCGTCCCGGTTTCGAAAACTTGGAAACGTTTCCCCATTTCGTGCAACTTAGGAACAAAGCCTCTTAGGGGACGAAATCAAATGTTGATTTTTGTAGCTTTGGGAGGTATTCCCACAAGAGGCCAAGGTGTTAAGCATGTGGGAATCTTCGTTGGCACGAGATTAGCCTTTCGGTTTGGTGAAATCCCCCTTGGATTTGAATGGGGGCTTCATGGGTTTGGTGATGGGCCAAGTGAGTATTGCTAGAGTCCACGAAGGACCACTTAATTCCTCACATTGTCGAGAAAGCAATTGCCAAGGATATGTATGATGCTTTGGTGGGTCTTTACCAAAACAAGAATACTGGCAGGATGCTGCACTTGAAGCATCAACTTCAGATTGTCAGGATGACCAGTGAAGACACAGTTATCAGTTATCTTATGAAGATTACTCAGATCCGAGATCAACTCACAGTTATTGGTGAGACAGTGCAGGATGTTGAGTTGGTGAATGTAGCATTGAGAGGTCTTCCCAGGTGGCTCCATGAGCGATGAAGCAGGTGACCCCACTAGTGGTACAAGCTCAGAGGGAGCCAGAGTTCAGAGGGAGTCAACCCTCAGGATCCAGGAAGGAGGAGCAGCCTCCCAGGACTGTGCAGAGGACAGTGGACAGGGAGCAGATGGCCCCACGGGATGTTAAGACTTAGAGGGATTCAAGTTTCAGGTGGAGCATGTGATCTCAGAATGAGCATCTCAAGGAGAGTCAGTTGGCTCAGAGGGAGAGATGGTCATCCAGAGGGAGTTCCCCCCCGGGTTCAGTTGGGAGAGAGACATCTTCCATGACTAACAGACATGTGTCACGGGTGGAGGAGGCCAAACAAGAGCTTCAGAGGCAGGAGGCTTCTAGGGCATATGAGACATCCATGGAGGATCCATGTATTTCAGCAGGTTATGCTACTATGATAGAGGAGCCCAGACAAGAGATTCAGAGGCAGGAGACTTCTAGGGCATGTGAGACATGTATGGAGTATCCATGTGTTTTAACAGGATGTGCTACAGTGACTGAGGATGCAACCAGTCAGACATATTTTTCTTCAGTGACCGAGGATGTGGCCAGTCAGACAGATTTTGCCTCAGTGACTGAGGATGCAACCAGTTAGACATATTCTGCTTCAGTGACTGAGGATGTGGCTAGTCGGACAGACATGACAGTTGGATGTGTTCAAGTGACCGAGGATGAGTCCAGTCAAACAAACTGGATAGTTGGATGTGTTCCAGTGACGAAGGATGCGGCCATCCAGACAGATGTGATAGAGTTCACACACCCATTTGCCCCAATGACAGAGGGAGTAGCTTGTCTGGACTATTGGAGTACAGATGAGGAAGCAGACCACCTTGGATTTGGGAGAGAGATGCTTCTAGTACTGGAACTACATTCAGCTAATGGTGGATGGGATACCTCCCTCGCTAAGAGGGAGTGTTGATTTTTGTAGCTTTGGGAGGTATTCCCACAAGAGGCCAAGGTGTCATGCATGTGGGAATCTTCGTTGGCACCAAATTAGCCTTTTGGTTTGGTGAAAAGTTAAAACCCCTTTGGATTTGAGTGGGGGCTTCATGGGTTTGGTGATGGGGCTTCACACCCACAAGGAAAGCCTAATTTGATGTTGACTTATGGAGGGGCTTCTATGGTGACCCCCAAGGATTGTATATAAATGAGAGAGGTCATTGTGACATCTCATTATATCATAATAGAAGAATGGAGTTAACATACGTGAGTCTGCACTTGTGCTAGGAAGCTTGGTGATTTCAACAAAGGGAAATATTGTGTCTCTTGTGTATTGATGATTCATCTTTGATCTAGTTTTTTCTGCTACATATGTTTTCAGTCAATAATTCAGTGTAAAGTTGTTTAGTGATAGTTAGATCACTAGGAAGCAATTTTTCAGATCTGAAATTAGTCACATAGAGTTGCATGTGAAAATTGACATCAAAAGATTTTTGAAAGTCCACAAAATAGAAGTAAACAAGAGCAATGTCGTACCTCCTCAATGATGGCCAAGAGTGTAACGATGTGATCAATGTTCTGGTGCTCGGGTCGAAATCTAACCTGTCGTCTAGCTTTAAGTTGCATACTCTCAAGCTCCTCAGAAAACTTCAAATGGAGGACCAAAGCATAGAGTTTAGAAAATGTGTGGCTTACCATGATCGTCCTGTAGTTGTTGGGATCCGTACTAGAGCCTGATTTGTGGATCGGGTGAATTGTGTGATGTGACCAACACTGTGGAAAACCCATGTAGACCATGTGGTTGAACAAGTCAACTAGGTGGTTATCCATAGCATGAAGACCATGCTTGAAGAGTTATGCCTGGAGCCCTTCCTCATCCGTTGCTTTGCTAGTGTTCACCATCCAAACGACCTCTCAGATATTCTCGATATGAGAATAAGTAGCAAGAGGAGAGGGGAGAGGTCACCTGGATTAGGGGTTGCCTAGGGACATCGTAAAGGGAGGAGGTATGGGTAGACATGGATTTGGGATCAAGTGGAAGAGGAGAGTAGTGAGGGAAGGTGTGCTAGAAGTTTTTAGGGGCACAGATAAGGATTTGGGAGGAGGTATGGGTAGACATGGATTTGGGATCAAGTGGAAGAGGAGAGTAGCGAGGGAAGGTGTGCTAGAAGTTTTTAGGGGCACAGATGAGGGAAGCGCTCAGGTCACATCTCCTTTGGCAAATGAAGAGGCTTCTATGGTGGAGAAGGCGACAATAGGAAGCCTTAAGATGGGGGTAGGAAGGGTTAGTGTGAGTGAAGGCATGCCAAAGCTGGCAGAGTTTACATTTTTTATCATACCACTTGTTCATGGGACACGATCTAGTTTTTAGTGAAGGTGAGGTGGGTCTAGTGTAATGGGGTAGGACTGAAGAGGAGCTTCCCAAATGGAGGATGAAAGACAAGTGTACTTGGCATCGACAGAATCAAGACATGAGAATTGGGACTCAAATGGGAGCATCTATCAGAGATGGGAAGTAAAGATGTTCAGATCACCCTCATCGAAGAGAAAAGTGGTCCAAGGTGGGCCAGGAGGGGGGGGTCAAGGGAGGAGGGGTGTCAACCCAAAGAGAGAAAGATAGAAGAGTGTTGTCGGCTAAGGTGATGGGAGTCACTAAGAAATGGTGGATGAAGGATAGTAGAACTTGATTGGACAAGACATAATCTACTACATTCTCCCCTCCACCATGAGGTCAGCAAGTGAAGAAGTGAGACTCCAGGAAGCAAGGAAGGTCGTTTTAGGATCAGTAGCTCATGGGATTCATCAAGCTACGAGAGGTGCATGCCATAACTTGTAAGAGGCCCAAAGACATCATCATATAGCCACTGGAGTCCTGCTGAATCTGGATCCATTTCCTAAATGCAAAAGACATCCTTCGAGTGATCATGGAGAGATATTTGAAGAGCTCTAGCACGGGCATTGAAGTCGCATAGTAAGATGACATCCCCCTTCATAGAGTACTGAATAATGCCAACTTATAGGTCCAAATAGGGGTCTTTGTCTTAGTCACTATGAATAGAAAATTAGATGAAACAAGGGGAAGTAACAAACTGCCACGTAGATGTCTCTGGGGAGAGAGGTAAATCCATTGAGTGGAATCCACATGAATTTAGCAAACTCATCTGAAGCCACTAGAGAAACCCTATCTTAGAGGGAGTGGTTGGTCAAGTAAGCAACTCCACTTGAACCTCTAACACCACCTGAATATCTAGTCTCCTGTCATCAAACAAAAAAGTAATGATAGCCTGCTATGCCGGGGAGTGGTCAGATAGGGCTTGCGTGGGTCTCGGTGATGAAGACGATATCAAATGTACCAAGAGCATCGAAGATCATGCTTGAATATAACCGAAAAGATTCGTTGTCATTCTAGCAACCTGCCAAAATACCTGAACCTAGTCGCCTCCCCAAACAAGACCTTCATTTAGAGACTCTAAGCTAGGAGTACCCAGGGGAAGGGGAATCTCGGATGATGTCCCTAAGGTTACGAATGATTGCCCATTTCCTTCCCTTTCTTGCTGCTACGACCAGCTCCATAGAGTGTTTTAGCTCTGCAACTTGGCATCGAGTGAGATTCTCGTCTAAAAATTTCTTGTTAAGAAGGGAGAATAGTCTACGCTTAGTGCAAAGCACACACAGCTGATCACCAACTGATATGAACCGGATTAGAAGTGTAGAATCAACTCCGAAAGCTCAAGGGTATCCTAGAGAACATAGTGCCAACTTGCATGGTGTCTAGGGAAGGAGAGGGTAAGGGAAGCCTCCTGACCTTCATGTTTAGTTACCGAGTTCTCCTAGTACAGTCTTCCATTAGCTTGGCCTAAACAACTTCCTGAACCTTAGCAAGTGGGGGGATCTTGTCCTTACCCTTAACCACCTGTACCCATGATTTAATATGCATCTTCATTTCCTATTTAAAAGTGGCGGCTATAGAGTGTCCTGTTTATTTTTGAGATCAATATTTTTTGCATGTAGAGTATCATTTGGCGGCTATAGAGTGTCCTGCACTTGGTTTTCATTTATCAATTTTTTGAGAGATAGGTTCTTTGACTCCAACTCCAAGACTCTAGATGAAAGAGTTCTCACTTCTGCTTGTAGCTCTGCTCAAAAAGTTTAGTAAACCTGCAAATCTGTGTTAAATTTTACCACACCTCAGGTCTGGTCTATGTCTTAGACAGTGATACGCAAATTAACTCTATTTGAACTGTAAGCATAAACACACTGAGATGCCTAACCATTTAGCACAGCGGAAAATCAAAACTAGCAATTGGATCATACACAGGTACACAAGAATTTAATGCCCAAATCCAATGTTCTTAAACCAAGAACTAATGCGCTCCCATACCAGGGACCATGGCCCAATCTTACACAAAGTAAAAATACCAAAATTCACTTACAACATACTGCAGAAACCCTCCTTGGTTTCTGTGCCAATGCTGCATCAAAATCTACCCTTTAGGGTACTATGTAACAGCCCTCTTGGCTATCCTCAACATGCCCTTCAAACTGTCCTATAGACCCAGTGACATCAGCCTTTTTGCTGCCTCAAGACTTGCTGTTGTCGCTGCTATAACAGCCCACAACTCTGCCACTTGTCTTGTTGATCTTGACCCCTAAAATAGCCCTCTAAGTGTCCTTAAGTCTGCTACAAAATCAGCCCTAAGAGCTGCCCATACACTGGACGTAACAGCTCCTCTTCTTGGCTGTAACAGCCCTCTGAAACTTGCTTGTACCAGCCTCTATACTTGCTGTTGTCAACCTGTAACAGCTCCTTAGGCTGCCCTCAAGCTTGCTGCTCACTGAGAGCCACCTGTACTTGATCTCTTGAGCGTCCAGTACACCTCCAACACCTTGCTGTCCACCTGTAGTTGCCTCAGCAGACCTGCGGCCTCTCTCTCCTTGCTGGCCGAACCACTTCAGCACACCTGCACTTGCTGTCCAGGTTTCCAAGAGGCCTGCGGCCCCTCTCCCTTGGCAGACCGAACTCTCTCTAGGCTGCGGCTGCCTCTCCTAGGCTGGCCGAGCTTCTAGCAGCGCTCACAGCTGCTCCATTACTCCTCCTACAGTCTCCTCTAGCCTGCTGCTCAACTCGGCCCTCCTAGCGCAAAGAAACCTTCCCATAACAAGAACAAAAACAACAAACACTAAGGCCTTATGACCTCCTCCATGGCTAGACCTATGGTCACCACACTTGGACTGAAATTTCCAAGCTCTCTCACAATTATGAAATGTCACAATGACCTCCTCTGTGATGTCCCGTCCCCAAGATTAGGCCAGCAGGGAGTGACTTAGTAGTCTATAGGTTCCCGTAGACTATAGTCAGGCACAAACAGGGAACCAGATGGAGAAATAAGGAGGAATTAAGGCTAAACGATAAATTAAGCCAAAA
>SNQJ01S0019645.1:86798-116027 GCA_010110895.2 Picea sitchensis
CCTGTTTAGCCTTGAACCTAGAAATGTGTGTTTCCCTTTTAGCTAGTGGGAAGTTGGTGGGGCATGTGGTGAGCTCCATGGGATAGGCCAATATTTGACAAGAATTAGGGTCATTTTCAATTTAGCACCCCCTTGAGAACATGAATGATACCAAAGCCTTTCAGGGAAAGTAGGATACAACAAACAATTTGTTAAGAACATATGCTAAAATCAGACACCCCTTGAATGAATCGACAAAGAATGATGTTTTATTTAATGGGGAGAAGCACAATAACAAGCTATTGAAGACTTTTCGAGATTGGGGAAAAGAGTTTCACATTCATGGGACACTTCTTTGTTTGCAATTGGGTGCACGTTGCACACTCATGCAGGAGGGCCCAAGCTAATTGGATCACACAATATACTATGTGAGAAGGACGCTTAACAAAGCTTACCAAAATTATAGTATAAGATTGGGTAAAGGCTTGGGCATTGTATGTGGTATTTTAACATGTTTTGATATCCAACACTTTTGTTTTATGTAGGCATCAAGGCATCACTTTGTTTAATAAATGAACAGTTTTGTATGTAGGGATCTGCAAGTGGCTCTCATTGTTGCAGGAGTATGATTTTTGGGTGGTGATTAAATCAGGACGATAACATGTGGTGGCTTATAACCTTTCAAGATGGCAATATAGGCACTGCGAACTGGAGTACATGACGAGCTTCCAAATGCCAATCTCTTCAGGGTGTCAGTAGTAGCAGAGCGGTATAAAGGGATTGCAAAGTATCTCTCCACAAGAGAATTTCCAGTTAAAATGACTAAGAATGAATGTAAGAACTTGATGATAAAAGAAGCTCGTTTCTGGTTAATTGAAGGAATGCTCTATAGAATGGGATCATACTGTATCTCAAGATGCTACGAATGCCAGAAGAAATCCCTTGTGTACTGAAAGAAGTCCATGATGGACAGACTAGTGGGGATGACCATAAAAGTATTGTTGGCAGGACTATGCTGGCCAAGACTCTTCAAGGATATAAGAGATTGTGCATACTCTTGTGATAGGTGTCAGCAAATGGGAAAACCCAACAAAAAGGACTTTATGCCACTACTCCCAATATTGCCGCAGAGTTTTTGAGCAAGAGAGTATGGATTTTGATGGCCTCTTTAAGTAGTTGAGAAGAAAAGGATGGCATCAATATATTATGGTTATGAATAATGAAGTGGGTGGATGCTTATGCACAACCAGTCATCTCACCTAGAAGCACTGCAGAATTTCTGTGAAAATTATTATAATGAGATATGGATGCTCCCTGAGATTACAGAGTGTCAGATGTGGCCACTTTGTGAATTGTGTAATCAAGCATTTGACAGATTATGATTTCCCATTGCATGTCAAGTCCTCGTTGTATAAGTTCATATGGACAAATGAACATTGAATACAATTTTGGTTGAAGTGGTATAAAAAAAATGTGGCATCGATCGTGATTCAAAAGGATTGGGCAGAGAAACTACCAACAATTTTATGGGCTTTTTAAACATACATACAAAGTAAGAGTAATTGTTCTCTGGAGCTTTGTAGTTATGGCTTAGACATTATCCTCTAGTTTATGAAAACTAGTACTTTAAATTACATAATGAGCTATGTTATATGTATTTTTAGGGTTACTTTGCACTGTTACAGAAGCCCAAAGGACATATTTTGTCAGGGGAGAAAAATGCATTAACACACATGTATATGTGATCAACTTCTGTTTTTTTTACTGTTATTGAGAAACTCTGATAGTTTGTTTGTCTTGGACTTGATGACCTATTTTAGATCATCTTGAAAGCTTATGGGATAGAAATTTAAAATTCCTTATAATTGATGTGCATGTTCTATTCGTGATCTATATAATATGTTTAAGATAAAAATATAGTACATTTTCATTCTTGTTACTATTAGGGATTTCCAAAATTTCATTTCCCTCATTCCAATGATACATAATCATAATGAATTGCAGCATGGGAAAAAGGTAGTATGCGGTTCACAGGAAGGAGTTCTGTTGCTTTATTCATGGGGTTATTTTAAGGACTGCAGGTCAGTTCAGAAATAAGTCATTACATTATGAATTGTATTATCTTTCACGAGTTTCCTTATTCTTGACATGTGATGATACTCTTTTCTTTGGTGTGCAGTGACCGCTTTGTTGGACATCCACACTCAGTTGATGCTTTGCTAAAGGTGAGATTCTTCTGGAAGTTGAAATTGATGTCACCCTCTGTCAAATTTAATATGTGTTGCTTTCGTCATCCAATTGCTAAACATGTTACCCAATTCCTTCTCACATTAACTGTCTGCTAATGGCTTTTCTTCTTTATGAAATCATCAATAACCTTTTTAATGCCTTTATTTGGCAGTTAGATGAAGACACAGTGTTAACTGGATCAAGTGATGGAATCATCAGGTTTGTCATGTTTGAGGGTAGCAGCATCTTGTAACGTGTCCATTTTACATTTCATTTTCATCTTCACTACTGTTTTTGACTTCCCATTCTAGAGTTTATAGTAGTACATATAGTGTCTTTCAGAAACTTTAGGCATTCGTTTTACCTTGGATATAATAATTTTCAATGCAACAAGAATTGTGTTAACTGCCTCCTTTAGTATTATTTTCTGTGTTATACTAAGAAGGATTTTCTTGGCAGGGTTGTCTCCATACTTCCCAACAAAATGATTGGTGTTATAGGAGAGCACAGCAGTTATCCTATTGAGCGCCTTGGTATGATCTGTGAACTTTTTTAGCCTTACTTTTGTGAATTCAAATTGTAAAGCTGGCCTGATATATTTCTATTTTTGGAGACAATGGCAGCATTTTCACATGATCGGAATGTTCTTGGCAGTGCTTCACATGATCAGATCCTAAAGGTTGGTGGAAAATATGAATATAAATGTTAACCTCAACCCTTTGCTTTTATCAAGAGAATGTCGTTTTACCTTTTTTTGGCTTTAGGCACTGCCTGTTGAAAGCTAATGTGGATGAGCTTTCTATTATTTTTATCTATTGTAGGATCACCAATTACCTGCAACACATTCTTATTTTCACATATACTGTCCCTTTGGCTAGTTTATTCACATTTACAATATGAAATCTCTCTTTCTTATTTTCTTATTTGCAGTACTGTGCTATATTCTGTCTGTCAGTTTGTTTCATTTTTCTTGTCTTTCTTTTCATCCTTGAGAGGCCTGGTTCCTGATAACCATTACTCTGGACAGTACTGCTTCCGTAAAATCTCTAGCATATGAGTTGTTTGGAGTCTGGACTTTTGTCATTAAAGAACTTATGGTTATGTGTTTTTTGACTCTTAAAGCTCTGGGACGTACATTATCTTCATGAAGATGATGAGCCTGAAACTAACAAGCAAGAAGCTGTGAATGAAGAAAATGTAGACATGGATTTGGATGTTGACATTGAAAAAAGACCAAGAGGTATGAAAAAAATGGCAGTCCCCAAGAACTTTACTCTCGTAATGTGGTAGTATTGAATGTGTATCAAAACTTTGTATTTGGATGGCATTACAGTCAAGTGCCATATGTATATGTCATAAATAGTTTGAATCCTGATTGTTTACTTAATTGCATACATTAGCCTCCTAAAGCTTACAGTCTGGTTATTGCCATGGAGCTGTTCACTCTTTCTTTGTGTGCACTAGTGCTTTTGAAGTGATTTTTGTAGGATTTTATAACTGCACATACACATGAAAATAAGCACAAGATATGGTGGAGTGGATAATAACACCAGGCTGATAGGAAGAGGCAAGCATCAGAGGATCTATTGCAAAGGATGGAAATTCTATAGATGGATTGTCTCCCAAAGAGATGGTTTCCAAAGAAAATGGTAATAAGGCTTTTAGAGATGATATTGTAGAAGCCACTGACAAACAATCCCATTTGTTCAATATTGGCAGTCGAGCATAAGATCCTCAAAAAATGTTAGTGTCTTCAAAGTATTATTCTTCCTGTTCTGCACTACTGCCAAATTTCATCTCAACTCTTGAATTTGGTGGTCCAGTTTCTTCATGTTTCCTTCGATGTTCTGCCTTCAATTTTTTGGGTATAAAATGCTTCCTTTAACTATTAATATAAATAGCAGTGTATATTTTGGTCATTTTTTACAAAAGAAGATGGTCACAAAGCAACCACCCACAAGCTAAAAAAGATTAGGCTATAAAGCCCTACTAACTGGTAACACTGCCCAAGAGGATAATGCCTCTCAAAATTTCCTCTTGGGCATACAATAAAAAAGAAATAATCAGGGTGGCAGGAGCGGGTGGGGTTCTCTATGACCCTGGACGAAAGACAGAGCTCATATTCTCTTGGAGCATCGGACATGCCACAAATAACCAAGCAGAGGCGTATGCCCTCTACCAAGGGCCATGGTTGGCAATATCTCGAGGCATCCAAACTCTCACAATCATTGGAGACTCTAAAACACTATTAGACATATGCAGCTGAAGACCCTTCCTAATGACAGCCGACTCAAAGCTATTTTTCAACGAATTCACCTTGGACTCCAATGATTCCAAAGTGTGGAACCCTTCCACATACTTAGACACAATAATCAAGAGGCGGATCAGCAAGCGAATCTAGCAGTTAAAGAAAAAAGTGGGACATTATGCATCAATGGGGAAATGGGGAGCTCTCCACACATCATATTCCATGAATTTTCATAAACCATCCAAAATGTGCCAAAGTGTCGTGACACCTCAAAGGTCACTTGGGACTGAGACAGGAGTCGGAGCTCGAGTCATCCACGTTGTGTATCCATGTTGTCACACCTTCCCTGCACATTCAAACAATTTTATTTGGTGCCCTCGTCCATCTCTGCAAGCATGTGGGAAGTCCCCTCCCGTCATGACTCTATCGGGTTGTTTGGACACCCATGAATTTTGGTGGCTCTTGCTTAACCATGTCATCTGGATCATGCATCATTCTCCTGTATCCAGCTTCTTTTCATTCGGCCCGCAATCTTCCACTAGCCCCCTCGCTGGTTTTTAGAATCATGCGGATGGTCCGTTCCTATCATGGAAACGCCTGGTCGTACTCATTCTCAAAGATGGATTCAGCATTTAGTGAGTCGTCCGGCTCCAGTGAATTCCATTCAAGTATGGATTTCCTCTCCCAGCATCATTATTGCATTTATCACCAAATCGTTTGATGTTATTGTGGGGGATACCTTCAGGGCTTTTAGCCTTCATTTTCGACTCTCTCCAGCTGCATCTGGTCAAATGGCAAAGGGAGTCGTCGAGAGTTCGAGGAGGCACAGGTACAATATGGTTGATGAAATGAGAGATTTGCTCTCCGCAATTCAGGCCCTTCAAATCAAGGTCAACGGACTCTCGACTCAAGTTCTTACCATTCTTGAGATCATAGTGCAGCATCGTCTGTAACAATCATATATATATATATATATATATATATAATAATTAATACATCATAATGAAAAGACTTGTCTTATCCAAAAGAAAGACATGTCTATTAATGAAAGGGCACCCCCTGTGTGGTTATATATGGCCCTCATTGTCATTGTAATCAATCATCTCATTCATTCTTATACATTTACTTAATATATTGTTATTTCATCATAAATGGATTACTTTATATTCCAAGTATTTTGGATATTTACATATTGAACGGGGTTGGTTCACCACATTGGTACCAGAGCTTCGTTTATGATCCCAGCGTTTGGCCTATAGACTCTTGGTCAAAAAATTTGTTGCTAAATTGTTGTTAATTGTGTCGTTATCAATATTTGTCGGACAATAGATTTAATTCGCCTCTGCCCAAGCAACAACTCGCCACCTAGGTCAGCAATTGGAAATTCTGATGCAGCATCGTCGCTGGGTAATATCCAGTCTCTGTTAGACTTAAATTCTCCTCATCCAGGTTCCAGGAACTCCACTTATGGCAGACGGGGCTCATCCATATCTCCATAACTAGATGTATAGTTTTTGCATACTTGTTCTCGGGGTTTATTTTTGAATATACGCAGTGAAGTTCTATGTAGCAATGCCACAGTTAGAATATGTAGCTCTTCAGTCTGAGAGTCTTTTTTGTTGCCAGACTGAACCCCAGGGGGCTCTGAATTCAGAATTTTTGAACTATCTGTACTTCTTCTGCATACTTGTGCGCAGATTTACTTAATGAAAATTTCCACTGTTTCTATTAAAAGAAAAAGAAAAAGGAAATAATCCTTATAAGCTGCTTGGCAGATGTTCTGCCTTTTATGATGACCTTAATGGTACCTCTTCCTCTTGATGGGTATTATACAAAGCCTGGATCTGTTCCTCTATATCAATTAATTTTCTCTTCTAGTGAGTTGGCAGCAACCTCTACCTTTCGAAGGTAGCCATCATTCATAGGTACTCCTATGGAAGTATCCTATTTAATTTGTGCAAAAGGTTTTGGATACAATCATTGGGGTATGTAGCAGATGAGTTTAATAGGTGACTCAGCTCACTAGTGGTTTGATCATGCCATTGTTTTATCTTTCCTATTGATACTTGGTTCTGCTCTTCCAATCTCCAAAACCTGGTACTTCGAGTGTTTTTCTTTTCCATTTTCCTCCCAACCATGAGGCTTATTATGTGTGTTTTCCATTTGATTTGACTTGCATTGCCTAAAATCTACATTTCTTGTTGTTTACATAGTATAAATGTTTTTTTTCCATATTGGAAGTAGCTTATGGTGGCATCGGCAACTGAATTTTTCAGTTTGGCCTTTGTCACAAAAGAAAACTTGTGAAATGACTGTTAAAATTTTCTTAATTATTTGGTTTTTTTGTTTGAATTTAAGTCCACATTGCTTCATTTGGAATAATCTGCACTGTCAGCAGTCCAGTGGAATGAAGCTTCGGTTGCCTTCTGTCAGTATACCATATGAAAAAGTTGTTTGTTTCTGGTGGTTCCTTTGTATTTATATTTGACGTCAGTGACATTTTTACCTATTTTTTGTAGTTGCAGGATCCAAACGAAAGAAGAGAGCAGAGAAGGGGCAAACTTCATCTCAAAAGCAAGCATCTGATTTTTTTGCGGACATATAACATTGACAATGTTCAAGCTTATGTGTTCCTATTACTTAAATTTTTATTCTCACGGATGACATGATTTCTAAAACATTGATCTCTGGATTTCAATTATATGTTCGTAATATGTAATATTTTATCGATATCTTCCTCTTTAACTTGCAATGGTGAGAATGGGGAATTCCTTTATATTTACAAGGAGGAAATGCTTTTGCAAATGTCCTGATCCATTGATTCCAAATGTATGTATTTTTCCCACTATATACTTTTTAATGAACTGCTTTTTCCTAAGAGGCTATGAATGCTTGTAGAATTTAATCTTTTCAGTAATTGTTTACTTGTAATGAGTAGTATATACTTCTCCCCTCTGTGTTCTTTTGGAGTGTATCTCCATCCCCTTGATGCTGCTTGTTTTTATGGCCCTTAAATGTTGTGTTCTAATAAGAAAACATCAAATTATAAGATTTTGTAAAGGATGATGCAAATGCAATTTGTAATACCAAATAGTAGACGACAACTTTATTTTAATAGCATATATACAAATTCCTGGTACGAAAACAAAATTTAGTCAAGATTTGGGAACCGGGCCATTAACAGAAACTCAATCCCTACACCTAGGATTGTTTAATGTCAAGTAGCAACTCACCCTATTTCTTGGGATGTTCTAAAAGGGATTGTTAGTTGTTTTTATGTTTGGATAGGTTTATACCTAAGTTGCAAGAAATGCCTAACCCCACCATGTAAAATTGCCAAAATGCGGAAACACCCTTCGTCATACCATACAATGTTTCACGATTTGGAAACACTGTACAGTACAGCTCAAGGCGTTTCCAGGGTGTTTTGGCATGAAATATGTGCTTTTCAGAAAGTTTTTTAAGTTCTCTGGGCCCACCCAAGTGCCCATAAAGGGTGTGGGATCCATAGAATGTTTAAAAATCCCTAATCTCTGGAAATAAGACAAATTAGCCTTTAATTTGTTTATAAACCTACTTACAAATTAACCTATCATTCTTATTTTCTTCCAAAATAATGTGTTATTAAAAAACAAACTTTACACACACCATGTTTTCCCCAACGTACCCGTTTGGGGGGATCGCATTTCCAGGCATTCCCATTTCCAAAGTCTGTACCTGTTTCCAAGTTTCGTGCAACTTAGGTTTGAACAAGATGGTATTCCACCAAATCAGATTTTGTTCAATGTTTAACTTTCTAGAGAGCATCAATGAGGCCCATCCAATTTGTATCATATACTTTCTGAAAAATAATTGCCACCATATTATTCTCTTTAAATGGAATCCATGGCATGTTTTCCTGCCTTTCAGAGTTGCGGCTTGCTTCTTGGATCAGCGACTGTAGGGTATCTGTAGTGTGGTTTGCAAGTATTTTTGCTTGATGCACTAGAAAAGGTTATAGGTCTCTAACTTAAATCTTTGCCCTCCATTATCTCTTCAGATATAATAGAAAGAATATACTAGTATTTTGAATTTCTGCTGTTGGCATTAATATTTTAAGTATAATTAATTATCAAAAGTTTTACAGGGCCTCCCGGTTTTCCATTTTTGCAAACTGGCCATGTTGATCATTTCACTGAAATATCCAATTTAGATATTATAGAACAAAGTTAATGTATTGAATGGACACCATTTTTGGGGATTTAGTTTTATTTATTATTATTTATATTTATAATATATTTATATATGTTTTATTTATATTAATAATGTTATTATTTATTTTAATTATGTTCATTAATAATAATAATTTATTTTTAAGGTCACAGCCAGACACCAAATTGGTGTATGAGACCCCCTTGTTTGTGGGACAAGGGACCCCCTCCACTCAGCGATTTGACTGGTAAAGTCTACAGAGTTATACATACCCTACCCTCTTTGGATTTGAACTTGTGACTTCTTAGGAGGAAACACATTTTATTAACCATTAGGCCCCATTTTACCCCTCAAAATACTTCATTCTCAGTGCGAAATCAATCACAGAAATTAGTAATCAATTTCAACCACAAGTCAACAACTCTTCATTCTCAGTGCAAAATCAATCACAGATGTTAGTAATCAATTTCAACCACGAGTCAACAACTCCCAATCTCTCAATCGTGTAAACAAAAGCATTCGTCATGAAGATAAGCCACTGAATTCTTCAAACAATTAGAAGGATGTCGTACATATTATATAGATATGAGAAATAGCGAGTAGAAGATGATGCAGCATAAGTAATGCAACATTGAACTCGATCTTGGAATTTTGTTGGTGACACAAGGGCTACAGTAAACATTGTCTCGATTTTCTGAAAGTTTCTATGGATATATGATGTAGTGATCGGTATTTCCTCCCTACTTGTTGATTTATCTTGTAATGTAACTTGTCGATCTATCTTGTAATGTAATTTTTTGAACTTTGATTATATAGTTGTTGTGGTCCTTGCAGAGGGTTTTTTTGAGAAAGGATCAAAACTTTGTTGATAGATGTAGTGCTTATCAACTTATCTTTGGAGGTAATGTTTTGAACTTCAATTTCATTGACGACTTAGTTGAATTCTTGCATTTGGTAAATGGATTGATCATGATCCCAATCGTTGATACTTAGATGATGCACACATCTTTGAGAATTTCCATTCTATGTTTGTAATGTTTTTCGATGTTTGGGAATCTATTAAGGCAGTGATAAACATTGTCCAAATTACCTATAACACTTAGCCTTATTGAAGCATATAAACCACTTATACGCGGCACCTTTTAGATACATCAAGACTATTTTAATTCGTTTCTTCTCATTTTTTGGCAGATGTCTTGAAATATTATTAGATTTCAGTGACCCATACTATGTTTCATCTATTATATAGGTCATTAAACTTTGTAGATTCTATCATTAATGCTACGATTGATAATTTGCTTCTCCCAAGTGGTGGAAAAAACCCTTAGTTGACAATCTCAAAGATTGTAAATCTCTGTATTAGAGGGTTTTTTTTTCGTTTCTCTTGGTTAAAGTGCTATCATGGAGACTTTCACTTGTACATAAATTATTTGCAGTGAATTATATATCACTCAATTTATGCTCTTTATTTTATTTGACATTTCGCCTTTGAATAGTTGTGATGCCTCATTTCCAGTTGTTGCCCTCGTTTGGAGTATAGATAAGCCTCTTTCAATGTTGCCTAAACCTATCACTGGACGTCTGACTAATTAATACAACTCGGCTATCAATGGTGATGTATTTTAATTTACACGATGCCTTGTTAAACGTTTTGGCAATTGTGTCTGGTCCTGCTAATGCATATGGCGGTTGTTCTCTTGTCCGCCAATTCATGTGGTGGCTGCACCAATTTGGTTATGCGATATAAGATGTTATTCCAATTTTTATCTTGTAGACAACAAACAATTTCAATGACCGCTTCTTCTTTTTTTTCAATGGAAACGGTATTTTATGGTGGCTCTTGGCAAGGAATAGATCCAGTCAGAGTGTTGGTATGTTGCAAATATTCCTGTGCGCAGGATTGATTTTCAACGTTTTAATTGTCACGATGTCAGTTGCTCCAAAACTGAGATTCTTTTATTGCAAAATATTTTGGCAACAGAATGATCTTCCTGACACGATTTACGAGTATTTTCTTTGTTTTTCATGTTAGTGTTTGGCCATGTTTCTGTCACATGAGAAAAACTCTGGGTACAAAGCCAGCTGTAATCATTGAAACAATCACAGGCCCAGATCAGACTGGCTCCTGAAAATAAGATTGGCTTCAAAAAAACATGTGCTCAAAAGCTGAGATCAGAGAAAGTCTAATAATAATGTTATGAACTGTATGTTTTATCATTGTAAGAATATTCAAGTTAGATAGGATAAATACCACTGAATTAAACAGTCACGAGTATGAATGGACACAAGGAGACTTAATTTTGTTTAATATCATTTACATATATAATATATTATCTATATTAAGTATATTATTATCTATAATAATTATAATCATCACATGAAATCTTCTATTCAAAAAAATCTTTGGTGTTGGGTGAATACTCATTATAATTTGCATATCTAATTTAAACAGTCACGAGTATGAATGGACACAAGGAGACTTAATTTTGTTTAATATCATTTACATATATAATATATTATCTATATTAAGTATATTATTATCTATAATAATTATAATCATCACATGAAATCTTCTATTCAAAAAAATTGCTCAAAAGCTGAGATCAGAGAAAGTCTAATAATAATGTTATGAACTGTATGTTTTATCATTGTAAGAATATTCAAGTTAGATAGGATAAATACCACTGAATTAAACAGTCACGAGTATGAATGGACACAAGGAGACTTAATTTTGTTTAATATCATCTATATATATAATATATTATCTATATTAAGTATATTATTATCTATAATAATTATAATCATCACATGAAATCTTCTATTCAAAAAAGTCTCTTTATGTTAGTGGAATACTCATTATAATTTGTATTAATCTAATTCTAAATAAATAATGAGTATTGAATGACACAAGGAGATCCTAATATTTGACTTTAATATCATTTCATATATATATAATATATTATCTATTATATATATGGCTATCTATAATAATTATAAATCAATACATGAAATCTCTTCTATTCAAAAATCTCTTTGGTGCTGGGGTGAATACCATTATAATGTATATCTATATAACAATTATTTCCTTAGTAATTTTGTTTAATGAACCATAGCTTCAAAAGTATATAGTACCTATGAATAATTATAACAATTAAAATATTTGAAGATTTATCATAATTCTTTTATTCAAAAAGTTTGAAAAGGTTTGCAATCTCTTAAAGTTTTATATCATGTTACACTTTTATTAATGTTTTTGTTTTTTTGGTAAATAAAGGAACTATATATTAATATTAAAATATATATGGTTATCTAAAAATCTAGAGCTTACATCTCATTCCTCACATCTAGGAAACTAAAGATGTGGCCATACTGAAAACTACAATTGTAATTGTTTGGAACAAGATGGTGAAAATGTGGTAATTGACAAAATGGTCAGCTAATGATCACTAACCAAAGGCCATGGCCGCATTGATGCATCAGTCCGATAGAGAATCTCAATTCCTCTCGCTGTGAATTGCATAGCCAAAGAAAAACATAGTCTCCGGGAGCTAGCTCATGTAGCCCTGGGCTTGACCCGCATAGAGCCATGTAAGTTGGGACAAATATTTACCGAGGGTTGGGGCACGCTGTTTGTTGGAGCTTCTACTGCATGCCTAATAAAAGATCCATTCGCTATCTAGGATTTGTTGGATGTGTGTCTCGTCGTCAAGTTTCTGTCACAGCTCAAAAATGAGCTGAAGATGCTCATCTGGGAGTCTAATCGGGGTGGAGGGAGGTGACTCCTCCATCATTTTTGCATCCAGCTCCAAGTCTGCATCCATTGTTGTCAAGCATCCATTTGCCAACTGAGGAACAAATTTCTTCCTCCACAATGCATTCTCCGGTGCCATAAAAATGATCTAGAGTATGGGCTCTGAGAGGGGAAATTTTAGGATGAAATCTCAGTGGAGGAGTATGCTCCTTAGGAGGGGGGAGTTTCCTCTTTGATAGGGAAACTACCATAGTCAATTGTGGGATTAGAGGTTGGAGGTCAGGGTTGTTGAGGCCAATTATGGCTTTGTTCGGGATTACTAGTAGTGATAAGGGCAAGCTGAGAGGGGGGGGAGTCTATTGCGTCTAGTAAGGGCGTTGTAGTACAGCAGACCCCTTATGGATTTGTCCCTCATTGGGCATGGTGTGGGCGTTCAGGTAAAGATTGGGCAAGATAGACAATGGAGGATTAACGATGGGTGGCCAAACAATTGAGCACAAGGCAAAGATGGAATGGGAGAGCCAGAGCACAAGGCAAAGATGAAATGAGAGAGTGTTCCAGGGCACAGGCCTTCATAGTGCATGGTGAATTGACAGGGTCGAAAGCCATGAAAGTCGAGGTGACTCCTAGCCTGGTGTTGGTACCTTGCTTGGTGCGCCCAACCTGGTTCGCGCAAGGCACCATTAAGTCACCTTGGAGTGCCCAACGCACTACCATTACTTCTAGCTGAGTGCGGGTCATTTAGTCTAGAGGGAAGAGAGGCTGGTGGTAGGGGTTAATAACTCCCTATGTTGCCTATCTCCACCTGTCATCTCTCGAGAGCCACTTGCCACCCCATCCGGAAATATTTTATATCATGTTACATCTGTAACTATTATCGTTTTTATTTTGTAGAATTTTGTTCATCTTATTGCCTTTCACTCATATTGGTGCCATTTGTGTTTGTGTTTTGATAATTCTCAATGTTGAAATGTTGTTTAAGTTTTGATTGGATTTGTTTGGAATATAACAAAGATAATCTACATCAATGTATTTTCTAGAAATAGGGTTGTGAGAAGCCACATTTCCTTTTCTTAACCATGATATACATAATAAGTTTTAACCTTGCAATATTTTTATTTACAATGATTTAATATATTGTTTTAACCATGCTATAAGTTTATTTAGTAAAATGGGTTTTGTTATTTGTTAATAATAAGTAGATGATTGAAAATGGATGAGTTTTGTTGTTGGGTAGGTTGAGGGAGAATATATATGTTTATTGCATGCTATAAGTTTATTTAGTAAAATGGTTTTTAAAATGGGTTTTGTTATTTATTAATAATAACATTTTTGTAGATGATTGAAAATGGATGAGTTTTGTTGTTGGGTAGGTTGAGGGAGAATATATATGATTATTGTTTATGTTCTAGTGATTAGTAATGACTACTAAAGAGGCCATCCCTCCATCCTAAAAGGATGTGATGGTGGAAGGAAAAGCTAATAGGTCTTTGTTTAAAGTGGGAAGATCTAAATATTGCCTTGGGAGGAATCCAGAAAATGCTTGGAAAGTAGTGGAAAATCCTAGTCTTTAGATTGTCTTGTAGGAAATGGAAGGATATATTTAGTTCATGCAAGATTGTACAATTATTTGTGGGTATTGGATTTGATCAATGAAACAAGAACTCAAAGCAAGGATATTTTAGGGGTTAAATTCCACTCATTGGTTAATTTACATGTTCTTCCCAAAAAAAAATTTACCAATTTCTATTTTTTCTAAAAATTATTCACCCTAATTCTATAGGATAAAATTATTTTACCTTAATATTCATCAAAATTTTATAGAAACTATATGAAATTCTTAGAAATTTGACTATTTTTACAAAAGTGTCGTCAAGCATTTTAAAGTTTGCAAATTAAGGATTGGTGAGATTCACCAAGATTTCTACATCAAGGGGTTGAATTAATGCAAATTTCCATCCTTAAAAATTTCCTCTAACTAAGAGGTTGGATTAATGCAAATTTCCATCCTTAAAATTTTCCTTGACTAAGAGATTGGATTAATGCAAAATGGAAGTTTGAAGGCTCTATTGTGCTAACTTTTGCTCGTGGGCTAATTTTCCATGGTTTTTTCCAAAAAAAGATTCGCTATTCTAAAAATGATTCATCCAAATTCTATAGGATAAACTTATTTTTTTTAAATTGCCAAACATTTTATACTTGGCATATGAAGGATTACTAAGATTCGCCAAGGTTTCTACATTTTAAAATAAATTTTCATCCTTAAAATCATCCTTGATTCTAAAGTTTTTTTTTATCTTTTGTTATCACAATTTTTTCCAACAGAATACTCAAAAATTACATCTTTGAAGGAGGTCCTTAATTCTTTATGTTTGTAGGATTACATATGAGGTTTTGGGGAATGCACTTTGATTCGACAAAGGAAGAATCTTACGAGGCTTAGGCTTTGGTATGGGTTCAACRATGCTCCTCGTTTTTGGAATATTGAAGGGAAGATGTGTTTGAAGGCATTCACAATACCTTGGGAATCTACTTTAACTCATTATGGGTAACAAGATTCGCGAGATATACATCTCATGCATGATTTTGTGTATATATGAATGTTTTCCATCTACTCCCAAAATCAAATTGCTTTGGATTTTAGTGTGAAGAATGTACGCAACCATTGGACTATCAATGTGTTCATTTCCATTTGAAAAAATTGTGATGAATAAGGAAAATTTATGTGAGTTTGCCCAACATGAACAAAAGGAGAGTTTCATTGGATTCCAAGAAGTTAAAACTACAATAAAAGGGGGGAGAAAAGGTAAAGAGATGAACAATCAAACACGTTGTTTTTAAGCACTGAGAAATTTATAAGGCAGTGAAGAAACTTGCAAACAAAAAAGGGGTAACACAAGTCACTGAGGAATTACGTTTGAGATAAGGAGGACAATGGATGTGAACCCCATCAACTCAATCAGATATAACGTTGAGTGATAAATGCAGGGAGGGTATGACGTAGGCAACAATAGTCTTAAACATGCCAAAAGAAAAACCAAGTTGATGATTCTAGATAAGGGAAGGAATTAGAGGAGATCAAAAGAATGAAGAGGATGCAAGAAATAGAAAATTAAAGAAGGGTAGAATCAATGTAAAATGAACAAAGTATGAACAAATGCATTGATGAAAACATAAGATGATCAAAACCAAAGGGGTGAAAGAGGGGGATCTCTAAAGCAAGTATATTTGGGGATAATTATTATATGAATGTTGGCATGGAGATGGTGGATGTGAATATGGATTTGTTGGAAACTGTGTTAAGAAAAGTGCTTTTGGATACGTTCTCTAAAGAGAAGTTGAAGTATCTTTAGAAAGAGTTCAATCACGAAAAGGGATCATTTGTTGTAACCCAAAAGCCCTATGAATTAAATAAACTCCCCTTGAGCACTTCAAAGTTGACTCTCAGAGGAAGGGAAGGAAATCCATCGCAGAGAGATGAGAAGGGAGAAATCTCATAAACTCGAGTATGGCAATGTATCTGAAGGGTTCTCAATCACCCCAATCCTCATTTTATCATAAGTATTATCGTGTGATCTTTCGAGAATCAATTCTCGAGGAAAGCATTGGAGTTTAAAAAGGGAATAGCAATGGAAAAGCAAATATTTGCCTTTCCAAGAAACTAAATGCAAATTCGAAGGTTCAATGCAAATTGAGCAATAGGTTTTGTTGATAAGAAGGGGGACGAAGTGTGTAGCCAGTAATGTGAGAGATAGTTCTGGAGCATTGAAACTCATGGAACCCAAAAACGATAAAGATTTAAAATATGGAGAGTTCTATATGGTGGATTACAAGTAGATTTTACTATATGGGTGGCAATGTAAGCGACAACTAGGTTAACATTTATGCACCCACGTAGCAACAAGGCAAATTTTTGTGTTGGAAGTCTCAAATCCCTTTAGAGAGGGGGAGAAGGTTCTTGCTCACTGATTGTAGAAGACTTCAACACGATCAACTCTCTTGTTGAAAAGAAAGGGGGAATTTGAAGGTTGGATGAAATAGGTCTTCAGATGGGGGAGATGATTCAGGATCTACACTTGCTGGACATTTTTCCCAAAGCCAAATTAATTACTTGGAATAAAACTATAGATACTAGTTTAACGAGAATTATGACATCAAAATCCTGTGTTTTTGGGTCAAAATCACCAAACTCAACCCTCAAATCGATAAGTGGTACTCCCAAAATCACTTTTTTTATGAAGGTTTAAATTACAAATTTTTACAACCATAGCCTTGAATCTTTGTCATGTTGTGAACAAAAATCTTAAAATTAACCCCAAATTGAAAAGTGGTGCTTTTAGAATCACCCTTTATTTTCCACTGTTAAGATTACAACATTTTGCAGGCATGGCCTTATTGTTGTGAACAAAATCTTTAAAATCAACCTCAAATTAGAAAAGTTGTGTTACCAGATTCTCATTTTTTTGTCCCAGGGTTAAAATTATAATATTGAGCAACCGTGATCATAAATCCTTGAGATGTTGCAAATAAAAACCTTAAAATCAACTCTTCAATCAAAATGTGGTGTTGCCAATATCACATTATATTTTTTGGATTAAAATTGCAACTTATTTGAAACCATAGCATTAACAACTAGTATCATTAAAATCAAAATCTGAAATTTAACTTCCGAATTAAAAAAATGTGGTATCAAGTACACTTTTTTCGAACTTAAAATCACAACATTTTTATATCCATAACTTAAAATATAAATATTATTGTAAACAACATTATTATAAAAATAAAGAAAGAAATGATAAAACTATGGGAAAAAACATGATCTAATTAAAAAACATAATGTAAAAAATGTTAAAAAAAAATCACATGGTCTCTCACCCTCTTAAAAATTTCAAAAATCAAAAATTCAATTAAAAATATTAATTATAAACAACTTAAGAAAACAAAAACGAAACCCCAAAAAATTTAAAAACCATAATTAAAAAAAATCAATCAATTTTTATTGTTTGGTTTTGCTTTGGCTGGGGAGGTCACTTGCCCATTTTGGTTCAAGCGAGGGCATATGGAAAGGCCCCGTCCAAAAAAAATGTATATATAAAATAAAATAAAAAAATATTTTAATTTTTTTAATTAAATTTTTTTTTAAATAAACATGTTTTGTTTGATGAATTTTTCTATTTTTATGTTCTCGGAGGATGAGTAGGTGTTGGAGAGGCTTTCTTTGTGGAGGAGAGGTTGGTTTTTTTTTTTCAAATGTTTTTTTTAAATTATGTTGGTTGGTTTTTTAAGTGTGTCTTTTTTTTTTTGGGAGATTTTTTCACTTTTTTATGTTTTTTTTTTAAATAACTTTATCTACAATGATATGAGTCACTTCTTTTCAATTTAGGTGTTGATTTTAAGATTTTGGTTACAACGATATTGGTGTTAAGGTCATGGTTTCAAACAAGTTGCAATGCTAACTCATGTTAAAAATGGAGTGTTATTTATAGCATTACTTTTCGATTTGAGCATTGATTTTAAGGTTTATATTTGCAACTTTATGGGGATTTAAGACCATGGTTACAAAAGGTTGTAAATTTAACCCCAAAACAGAGGGTAATTCTAGGAGCACCACTTTTCGATTCAGAGTTGATTCTAAGGTTTTTCGTCATAACATTACGTGGATTTAAGGCCATGGTTAGAAAATGTTGTAATTTTATCTTCCCAAATGGTGATTTTGAGAGTACCACTTTTCAATTCGGGGGTTGATTTTAAGGTTTTTGTTCACGACATTACATGGATTTAAGACTATGGTTGCAAAAGGTTGTAATTTTCACCCTAAGAAAAATGGTGATTCTGAAAGCATCACTTTTTGAAATGGAGGTAAAAACGACTAAAAGTGACCTCTTAAAGACTAGAACTCTTAAGGGTTCTCCCAAGTTGGTAACTATGTATAATAGAAGAGGTGGCAAAGCTCTAATAGTGTAAAGATTGGATAGGTTTCTTTATGATACGTAGTTATTTGAAGCAAATATAATTGTTGAGGTCAATACCCTTCTAGGTAGAGGTTCTAATCATTGGGCAACTTTATTGCAAGTTTTACAACAAAGTAGGCCCTAAGATAACCCTTTCAAATTTCAAAATGTGGTTCATTCAACTTAATTTTAAGGCCAATATCTAATGATGGTGGACAATATCAAAATATGAAAGTCGATACAAAATGGTAGAGCTACAACACAAGATAAAGACCTTGAAATTTCAACTTGAGGATGGGAATTGTACCACAATTGAAAATAGCTTCCATCACAAACAATAATTAGAGGAAAGAATTAAAGTTTGCAGGAAAAATATAATGAAGGCATGAACTGATGTGGGAAATCCCACTCATGAGTTGAGTTCAACACAAAAAGTGTGAAAATAAATCTTTCACTGAATTTTTATTAGCAAACATAGGCTTATATAGCTTTATATCAAGAGAACTAACTAAACAAACTAAGAGAGAAAATCTCAACAAGATCCTAAAAACTAGCAACTAAGAAAATAATAGAGATAGTTAGAGATAGAATCTCAACTACTCCATTAGAATAGGAAACCAAAAGGCTTCATCACACCAAACCACAATAATACTTTCCTACCAAAATAATAATGTGATATACAAAGTACATATACTAAAAATTAAGAATATACTAAGAACTAGAATCCTTATGATTCATTCTGACAACAAAAGCATTGGCCTCAAATTCTTTAAGGAGGGAAAATATTTTTGCATTTGGTGCTAAGAAATCCAATGACCCCGATCCGCAATGAGCGGAAACTAACAATCTAGACCAATATCAGCAGGATGATTGGTCGGGATCTTTGTGTCCAATGTTGACTCATGATATGTGTTAACATCATGGATGCTTAGCTGATTCTGAAGGTCATAACAAAAAGCATTAAGAACCTGAAGGGAAGCTTAAGGTGATGAATGATGTTGAACTAGATTGTGAACCAATGAAAAGAAGCTACCAAATATGATCTTCCAAATAAGGAGAGAACATTGTAATAGATGAAAAACTCTAAAGTTTGTAAAATGTCCTCCCAAGGCAGTGTCTCAAGGCACCTTAGGCTTATGAGAAAACAAATAAAACACTAAATGAGGAGGTTTACAAGAATCCTTTTAAATCACTAAATGAACCTAGGACTACAGATCTAGAACATAATGTGGTTGTTGATAGGGTTCTATAAAATTTAAAGAATGCTTCTTAATTGTAGGATCAACATGATGCAGTAGTTCAAGTGTATTGTAAATAAGGTACTTGATTTTATCTTTATGTAATAAGTGTTGTTTAAGACATCATATTAGGTCTTCCGGTCATATTGGTAAGGTTGGCGAAGAAACAAACCACAACAATCCTATTGATCAATCATAAGTCATTGTATCCACCAATTTTGGACTAAAAGAAAAGGAGAAAGTGCAAGTGTGCATGGTCTAGGAAGAGGAACCACCATCCTTCCATCCAAGTGCATAAGGATGGGGATGAGGGTCCACTAGCAAGTATAGTTTATCAGCAATGGACTTGGCAATCAAATTGTCTTGTGAGCCATTGTCGAAGATACAAGCAGCGGAGAAATCATGGGAGAGATGTGCACATGTGATAAACAAACTATCTTGAGCTTTCGAGGGAGTGGAGTGTTGCGGCAAGGTGACTTTATTGAGTCCCTTAATTATTCATAAATCATGTCTTCACTGGATACCTCAATTGGGAGTATCATCATGTTCATGATCAGGAGATTGTACATAAAAAGTTTTCTTCTTCAATTCAAAACATCCAAGCCTATCATGTCCTTGGATCTTACAACACTAACAAAACTTAGTAGAAGAATGAGAAGAACAAGAAGAAGAAGATTATGAGAAAGATGATGACCCTATCGTAGCAAGATGTGCAAGCTTTGAAGGTGTAGGTCTAGAAACACTGAAAGAAAATGAATGTTGATGACTTCTATGTTGATCTAAAAACTTATATTCAACCATTTGTGCTTGATTGTACATGACATCAAGCATGGAAATCTCCATGTACTTCAACTCGTGATACAAATGTTCCTACATTGCACTTTTAAACTTGAGGACAAGTTTGTCAGATGGATTAGTGATGCTAAGAATAATTTTGAACCGGTTGAACTGGTGGATGTATTATTGCACAAGTATGTTGAATTCTTGATGTAGGCAAAGCCACTTGATGTTTATATCTTGTTTGTAGTTGGAAGGATAGAAGGTTAGAATAAGGGCTTCCACAAGCCTAGTCCAAGTGGTGATTGGGTTTTGATTCATTGCATGTTCTGCAACCAAAAGCTTGGCAAGCCCTATGATCTTCAACTTGGGGAATGGAACCTTCTTATTGTTAGGAATCAAATTGTAATCGAATCAAGTGTCCATGTCAAGAATCCATATGTTGAGCACCCTTGAATTGTGAGATCCATCATAAATGGGCACCTCACATTTTGCACGTCGAGGAGATGGCTTATTGACGAAAATATCATTAACCTTCACGACTAATGAGGTAGCAATATTGGAAACTTTTGCCACTCTTTCGGCAAGCATCAAATTTTTCCATGGCTCCTGTGGTTGTTGTCTTTGATGAAAATGTAAAGGACATGCTACAACAATACTTAGAAATTGTGTTTCTTGCAAGGGTTTAAAAAAAAAAAACTTCAAAACTTAAAATAGGTTCCTCACTACAATAATGCGTAAAGACCTTTACAAGGGACTTAACACCTTTAGCTAAGACCTTGGTGACACAAAATCCATTTTATTCCAATAGTTAATCTCATTAGACAAGAAACCTTTTTTTTGAAAAATAGATAAATCAATATTCAAAAAGATTATCATATCCCAAAATAAAGGTGAAATAATATTGTTTTCACCTTCCATATATGTGGTACTTTTGAACATATCAAATGGGTTAAACGACATGAAAAATTCCCATTCTCTTGTAGATGCCCCAGAGCACAATTGTAGACACAAAACTAACAACTTTAGGGCTTGGTTTATAAATCCATCTTGATCTTTGGTCCTTGGAAAAGAAAGATCCCATAGTGTAGGCTTGATTGTGAGCTGAAAAGTTGAGGTATTTCAACATCTAGGCCACAGAGAATAGATAACAACAGTTTGAAGCACGGCAAAGCAACAATGAGGAGGACACGAATGATGTGCACGAGCAAGTGTTATACAAATAAGATAGGATAATAACATATAATAGTCCAATTCATGTTGATACACGTTCTCCTTATTGTTGGGTCGTTATATTCTTTACAGTGAAAGTTGAAGGTCGAAGTGATCGACCAGGAAAAATCAAAGTCGAAGTGATCAACAACAAGTCGAGAGGTCAGCCCACAAGAGTTCGTTGGGAGATCGTGTGGCAACCGACTGAAGACCAAATGGAAGTCGACTGGTAATCCAACTGGTAGTCAACTGTAATAGAATCTTGAGATTCGCAGGATTTGTAGCCAATGATCTGTGTGGATCTGTAATCGTTTTTGGGAACCATTATTTAGGGTTTTGCATACTGTAAATCCTATAAATAAGTCGTGTTGTAATACTGTAAAAGCTAATCGTAAATCGCTATATCAATCTAGCAGAGGTTGTTGATCATGCAGATGTAAATCGAATTGGTTGTAGGGTTGTTCTTGTGTAAACAAGAGGGTATGATGGTGATTGTGTCTTAGGTGTAGACCAAGGTTAGTCATGTAACCCTTTATTATGAATGAATAATACAACAAGAAAGCAAGACACTCAAGGAATGTTGGTTTTCTCGTTTGGGCTTCCAAGGTAAAATCTATGTGTATTGTGTGATTGCTTTGTCATTTACTTTCATGTTTAAATCTATCTTCTTCTCTTCTATTAGGTTTAGTGTCGAAGTATATTTCCTAACATGTGGTATCAGAGCCAAGTTTCATGGATCTTCGATCTGAGCTAAACCCTTGGTCTAGTAAGAGTTGTAAGTCAGAGATCTTTAGAGTTTCACTTGAAAGAATGAAAAGTAGTTCAAGGATAGAGATCGAAAAATTCAATGGCTAGAATTTTGAGCTTTGGAGGCTTAAAATTGAAGATCTCCTTGAAGATCGAGAACGATTGAAAATAATGGGCAATAGTCTGTCCAGGTACCATTCCAACAGGTATGTCGATGGAAGAATGGGAGAAACTCGAAAGAAGGGCAAGGAGTATGATTAGACCATGTCTTGCATATTCAGTATTGATGAATATCTCAGGTGAAGACTCGGCCAAGAAATTGTGGGACAAGTTGGGAAGCTTGTACCAATCGAAATCCCTGGTAAATAAGTTGTTCCTTAGAAAGAAACTATATATTTTGCGGATGAGTGATGGTAGTTCGGTAACTGAGCATTTCAATGCATTCAATAAGAAGGGTGAAGCAAAAGCAAAGAGCATACTCCTTGATGGGGTGAAGGATCACATAATCCCTCACCTCATCGGGAAAACGTCTTCTAAGGATATGGGGACAGCCTTGAATGATCTTTACCAGAGAAAGAATGAAAACAAGGTGATGTTGCTTTGAGAGGGATTGAGAAGTACCAAGATGGTGAAAGGGGAAGGTGTGGTTCACTACCTTACTTGACTTACACAAATTAGGGATGAGTTAAGTGCAGTAGGTGAGAAAATTGAAGAGTCTGAGTTGGTGTGTGTGGCACTGAATGGATTTTTGAAGTCATGGGATGTGTTTGTGCATGGAGTTGTAGCTCGAGAGAAACTCCCTAATTGGCAACGATTATGGGATGATTTTTTGCAGGAGGAGATCAAACTTGGTCAATCAAGATCATCATCTTCACCACACATTGTGTATGAAGAAGGGTGGAAAGAAGAACATCGACTTCTCAAAAGTTAAATGTTTCCAATGTCATAAGATGGGACACTCTGCCTCACAGTGTCCAGAGAAGAAAAAGAAGAACCAACCGTAGATGGCAGCTTCTGCAGCAGTGGATGAGTTTGCCAAAAGCTTTGAGGAGGATTTTTGCTTCATAGCCTGTATGTCTAGCGCAACAGTCTCAGACATGTGGTTTGTTGATAGCGGAGCATCTTGTCATATGATAGGGTACAAGGAGTTTTTCACTAGGCTATAGGAGGGAGGTGTGAATCTAGTTATAGATCTTGGAGATGACAAGCGCTACAAGGCGCAAGGAGTTGGCACAGTTTCGTTTCAGAGGGATTTGGGTAAACCACTTCGGTTTGCTGACGTACTATATGTTCTAGGGTTGACAAAGAACCTCATCTCGGTCTCTACTCTGGAGGATAAATGGTATGAGGTCACCTTCCGTAAGGGAAGGGTGTTCGTCAAGCCAGCAAGGTCAAGCAAGAAGATGGACAGGAGGATTGGGGTTCGAGAAGAGAAGGCTTACAAGCTACAGATTCAACAAGGGAGAGCATTGGTCAGTACAACCACAAACATGGGTGAGTTGCGGCATAAGAGGATGGCGAACATACACGTTGGTGCGTTGGGGCACTTGAGACAGGAAATAAAAGGATTTCCTAAGTTCACAACAAAGAGGCATGACCCTTGCAAGGGTTGTGCAATACCATTTCCACCAAGCGAGCACAAGTACAAGGGAGTCTTGGATTTGATTCATTCAGACGTATGTGGTTCGATGAGCGTGGAGTCAGTTAGTGGATTCAAATATTTTGTTATGTTCATAGATGAATGCTCTAGGAAGACCGGGATTTACTTTCTGAAGGCCAAGGATGAGGTCTTCAACATGTTCCAGGAGTTTCGGGCTCTAGTAGAAAACTAGACTTGTAGGAAGATTCGAGTTTTGAGATCTGACAACGGGGGTGAGTACACCTCCAAGGAGTTTGTGGATTATTGAACAGTAGTTGGGATCAAGAAGGAACTCATAGTTCCTTACAATCCTCAGCAGAATGGAGTGGCGAGAGGAATAACAGGACTATAGTCGAAGCAACATGGGCTATGATACATGATTAGGGTTTGCCACTGTTTTTGTGGGCTGAGGCTAGTCGCACTGTTATATACATACAAAACAGGAGTCCCCACACAATTCTGGGGAAGTTGACACCTGAGGTGGTATTTATAGGTACCAAACCAGATGTGAGTCATCTTCGCATCTGGGGCAGTGTATGTTACTATCATGTCCCTTCGGAGAAGAGGACAAAGCTGGAGCCCACAATAAATAAGGGGTTACCTGTTGGATATAGCAAGGCTTCCAAAGCTTACAGGATCTTTGTGCCAACATGCAGGAAGATCATAGTGTGTAGGGATGTACAGTTCGAGGAGGAGCATGCATTGAGGAGGTCTAGAGACTTTCCAGCACAAGACCAACAAGGACAGGATTCGAGAGTCAAGATTGAGGAGGCACAAGGTTAGAGCACAGGATCACAAAGTCATACAAAGGGTATTGGTACAAGTACAGGTGTGGAGAGGGATATTGTTGGATTGGATCATCAGGAGCTAGATAAGGAGGAGGAGCATGATGCAGTTCCACGGGAGCAGGACACTAGGCCACGACCTATGTGGTATAAGTCTACAATCAGTGATTCTAGGCTGGCAGGGCTTCCATAGAGAACCTTCAGACAAAATAAACCACCAAAGATACTTGGGTACATGGCATTAATGACACAACTTATTGATGTAGAGCCTTCCAATTATGATTATGTTGCACAACATGGAGTGAGGCAAGAGGCCATGATGGAGGAGTACGCATCCATTATGAAAAATGATGTATGGGGGGTGGTGCCCATGCCAGAAGGGAATAAGGTGGTTGGATCCAAGTGGATATATAAAGTCAAGCATGCAACAGACGGAAGCGTGGAAAAGTACAAAGCGTGCTTCGCGGCCAAGAGTTTTTCACAACGAGAGGGAGTTGACTATGAGGAGACTTTCGCCCCAGTGGCCATATATTCATCGATCAGGATTGTTATCTCTTTAGCATCAGAGTTACGCTCGCGCGTTCACCAAATGGACGTGAAGACTTCCTTCCTCAATGGAGTAGTTGAGGAGGAAGTATATTTTGAGCAACCAGAGGGGTTTGAGGTTGGCGACAGACAAACACGTGTTTGCAGATTGAGGCGACCCTTATATGGGCTCAAGTAGGCACCTCAGGCTTGGTACTCGAGGATTGACAACTACTTGAGAGAGATGGGTTTCCAGCAAAGCGAGACAGACCCGAATCTGTATTTTCTTTCAGGGGAGGCACCTCTCATACTGATGTTGTATGTAGATGACCTATTTATGACAGGGGACGAGCAACTGATAGCAGACTGCAAGACAAATCTTGCAGCTGAGTTTGAGTTGAAAGACCTTGGGTTGATGCATTACTTCCTTGGTCTGGAGGTCTAGTAGCAGGATGGTCGCTTCTTCTTGGGACAAGGGAAGTATACAGTGGAGATCTTGTGTAGGTTCAGGATGACAGATTGTAGTAGGCCCTGTCAACACCTCTAGTCACGAATTGGAGGAAGATTGATGCATCAGATTCAAAGATAGTAGACACCATTGTCTATTATCAGTTGATTGGATCGCTCATGTATCTGGCCAACACTCGGCTAGATATCATCTTTGCAGTAAACTCTTTGAGTCGGTTCATAGTGGACCCTCGAAGAGTACATTGGATTGTTGTGAAGCATGTGCTTCGCTGCCTTAGAGGTACAGTGGAGTACGAGTTATTGTATGAGCATAGTGGTGGAGTGAGGATAGCAGGATTTACAGATGTTGACTGGGCAGGGTGTGTAGAGGACAAGAAGAGCAATTCGGGATGTTGTTTCAGGATTGGATCGGGCATCATTTTTTGGTTCAACAGGAAGCAAAGATCAGTGGCATTAAGCTTTGTTGAGGCAGAGTACATGGATACTAGTTTTGCAACATGTGAGGCACTGTGGCTGAGGAAGTTACTCTTGGGATTGTTCAGGTAGGAGCTAGAGGCTACAATGATTCACTGTGAAAATAAGAGTTGCATCAGGCTCTCCGAGAATCCGGTGTTTCATGATTGTAGCAAGCACATCGATATCAGGTATCACTTCATCTAGGATTGTGTACAGAGAGGAGTCGTGAGGCTTAACTACATACAGACTGATGAGCAAATGGCAGATACTTTCACCAAGGCACTTAGTAAACAAAAGTTCATGAAGTTCAAAGATCAGAAGGGGTTGAGGCAGAATCTCTTCCTCGCTAAGAGGGTGTGTTGAGAATGTAGCAAGAAGGTCTTTCACACATTGGAGTGTCCTAGCATGGTGGAGGACAATGAAACATTAGTCAAGTTGATTAATTTAACTTTTCCTAAAGTCTAACTTAGGAAAATGACTGTTGATGTGTTATATTCTTCAGTTGACTTATTGAGCACCTTTTCTAAGGTTAAAGTAGCACATCGACATCGTATCACTTCATCCGGGATTGCGTACAGAGAGGAGTCGTGAGGCTTAACTACATACAGATCGATGAGCAAATGGCAGATACTTTCACCAAGGCACTTAGTAAACAAAAGTTCATGAAGTTCAAAGATCATATGGGGTTGAGGCACCTTCCTCGCTAAGAGGGTGTGTTGAGAATGTAGCAAGAAGGTCTTTCACACATTGGAGTGTCCTAGCATGGTGGAGGACAATGAAACATTAGTCAAGTTGATTAATTTAACTTTTCCTAAAGTCTAACATAGGAAAATGACTGTTGATGTGTTATATACTTCAGTTGACTTATTGAGCACCTTTTCTAAGGTTAAAGTTAAAATAATTTCAATGATGGATCTTTTAATCTAGACAATCCATCTCATTGAGTGAGGGAGGGGAGAGGTTGATCCCAAAGACTCCATCCCTATGAGATTGGGGTTTTCACTCTGCTCATGAGGGGCTATGGAAATTGACATGGCTAAGGAGGGAGCATTATGCATGAGAGAGATCGACTTGAGGAGAATCAATCAGGGGTTTAAGAGAGAAATTTTGTAGGGCGACAGAGGAGGATTTCCAGCAGAGAATTAGTCCACTTCCAGGGTCAAGCAGAGGCCAAATATCCAGCCACACAGAGGAGTTGTCAAGGTTGACACAAGGCTCACGCAGGAGTCGTACAGTTTATGCAGAGGCACTTGTGCAAGGTTTTGTTGAAACTCTAGGGTTCTAGAGGTCGAGAGAGGGATCGTACTTTATCTTGGAGGCATTTCACTAAGGTTTGGCTCAGTATTTTATTGAGGCTGATTTTCTGTAAGAAGATCTCTATATTTTCCCGCTGAATAATAAAATCTCCAAATCTCTCAGACCGGGTTTTCCTTTCTACTGGTTTTTCCATGGACTATTGTCCAAAAATATTTGTGCATGTGTGATGTGCTTGCTATTATCTTCTACTATTAAGTTCCTGGTTAATATTTTGTTGTGCATGATTATTTGTCAAAATAACCCAGGAAATTAGTTAAAAAATAAAATAAATTAGTTTTATGTGTTGGGTTTAGAGAAATTTCACATGAGAAGCTAAGGTGCATGAAACTGGGAAGTGGGTATAAGTTTTCGAAATGGATATGCCATGCCCAAAATTTTAGGAAATGGGGAATCAGGGCATTAAAAAACACAAAAAACTATAAATAATTCAAAAAATAATTTTCCCCTTTTTAAATAGCAAATTATCGTGGAAATTAGAATGAAATGACTAAGATAGGTAGAACGATGCACACAACCAAAAATTTAATAGAATTTGTTTGTATATATTAATTTCCATAGATGAATATATTATGTAAAATCTAGAATCAACCTTGTATATTGGGCTATATGTGCCAAAATACAATATGAGCTCTCAAATTCATCGACCTCATCATCATTTGCATCAAGAGAAGTTGAATATGACTTGTGTTCAATGTTAGATCGTGGAAGGGAATAAGTGTTCTAAAAAGTAATTAGAGAAGCTGGGAGCAAGTGAGCTCCAAGTTAGGAGTTTCAGGATCCCCATCCTAATGTTTATGAGGCTCACCTATATATTCATCACGCTTGCGAGACAAAATGATGAATCTGAATGCACAAAGACAAAATCCTCTTCCTTTTGCAATTCCAACCCATCATGCCTCGGAGTGAATAAAAATGTAGKTGCTACATTTCCTTTCTATTGATGAGAGCCTTCCATGCGTGAAAGAATATGAGTAGCAAGTGTTTGTAAATGTACAACCTTGCTCCATGGAAAATCCACCATCTAAGAGGGTTCATGGTTCTGCACTTGTCAAAGGTTGATATGTCAAAATTCACCCATTCTAGATGCAAAATTTGTTAATTCTTTCTTCACCTTAGTTTGTAGAGACGTTGGAAATATTCTAATGAGGGTTGTTTGCACTGTAGCAAGGCTGCCTTCTTGCCATTGTGGGTTGTMTTCATTRCAGTGGGGCTACCTTCTTGCCATCACTTTGAGCAATGAGCTTTTCATCATAAAATTTGGAATTCAAAGCATGAGCTAAGGAGTAAAATATATTGTTGAATTGGTTCTACCTATCAAAAATGATTATCCTAACAACCTCTTCAAAATATTCATCAATAAATAAATCATAGGAGCTTCTTGTGAAATGATTTCCATGGTTTTCTAAACCATGGTATCCATGCCCTCGTAAACCTCTCCAAATAAAGGCTCGTCAAAGTCTACATTTTGGAGAAGCTCAAATGTTGTGTTGTGAACTTGAGCAAGAAGTCAATCTTGCTTCACCAGTGCTCTTCAATCAATATTCTACACACCATACTTCCCCTCTCTGAATTTGATTGTCTTTGGATAGCACAAATATTTCTCACCTATAAACACTAATGCACATTTGACCTCTATAAAGCAAAGCGACATGATGAAGTTTAAGGCATATCCTGTTTTAACAACTTTCATCAACTTCAACTTAGAGAATGGTTGAT
>SNQJ01S0019645.1:126305-155230 GCA_010110895.2 Picea sitchensis
TGCATTTGTCAAGCAGATCCACTTTCTCCTTGTTCATATTATTAGCATAATTATTGGGAAAAAAATTAAATGCAATGAAATCTTCAAGAGATGTAAAAGGAATAAGCATTGGCCCTCATTTGGATTCCATATCATTTATAGTTCATGGATGGCATGATGCCAATACAGGAAAAAATCAATTTGGGAGGCTAAAGTCATAAATTAAATCTTTAGATCTTATTTTTCTTGTTTTGGGAGGGATTATTAACAAGGGGAAGTCCCAAATATTTTTCTTCAATACCAACATTCATCTACAACAATGTATGTGTTGAATTCTTCATTTCCATAACAACTCCCTCCCTTTTAAATATTTGGGTGGCTTGTTGGTTAAATGAGTCTCTCTTGGGAAGAAGTTATAAGCAGGATGGAGAGCAAATTAAACTATTGGACCTTCCCAACCTTGTCTTTGGTAGTTCAAATCTATCCCATCAAAGGCGTTCTTCAATCAATCCCAATATCCATATTTTTACCATTCATGATATTTCAAAAGGTTATCAAAGCAATTGAAAAATTGCAAAAATATTTTTTTATGAGAAGAAGCTTAATTGGAAAGAAAACAAATGCTAGTTTCATGGAAAATAATATGTCATCCTAAAGCAAGGAAGAGACTTGAAATTTACGCTTTAAAAATTAAAGGTTTGTTACATCTTAGCAATATGTTGATATCGATGTTGCAAATATCATGTCGGAAAACATATCGTTGAGGGTCCATAAAACAACTTATCGACAACATCGGGAAAAATATTAGAAAAATATCAACAAACTTAAAAAATACAAAATTATTTTTTTTTTTCAATTTATTAAACATCTAATGCAACCACAAAAATCAAATAAACACATTCCCGCATAAATATGAAAATAAAACTGATATATAGGATGTATAAGATGTCTAGTGATACATCACACATCAATATTGAATCGTGTCCTAACTCTCGAGCCTCAAAATATCATCACAAAATATAGCTCATCATCATGACTCATCTACAATGAAATCAAATAAATAAACTAGCAATTCCCTCTAGCCCTTTTATGGGAAAAGGTAATGGCTTTGGTAATGGCTCTTCCTCTAGATGAAGAAGGCCCTAGGGCTAGTGTTGGACTTTGATGTCCTATAGAAAAAGAAGGCCCTTGTGCTATCACTAGAATTTGATGTATTGTAGTAGAAGAAACGAGAATTTAACATCCTCTACAAGTGCCACTGCTAAGTCCAAACCATTGTGGATGTGACTACGCTTGTGTCTGTGAAGGTGGTGGTGCACTTGCAATGTCAATAGCCACCTCTTGTAAAGGTGCACTCTCTAGAAAGTCCTCATCTACCACACTCCCCCCTGCCACCTCCTCCTGTACATCCTCTTGTAACTACTCAAGTGTTGAGTCCATGACAAGTCTCTCAATCTCCACCCTCCATGTAATAGTAGTGCCAATCCCATCCAACAAAATGGCCTCCATGTCAGGTGTTTTCTCAAGCTACATCACCCAGAACTAGAAATTGTAGTAGATGTAGACCATGTCATTAAGGTGTGGGTATTCCAAAATGTATGAGGGTCATAAATTATTGCACTGAGAGTAGTCAAGTGCTCTACAGCCCAGTATGGAGGAGATGTTGTCAGGTTAGCATTAGGTTAGGTTAGACAACGTTACATTAAAAATTAAGAAAAATTGTAGTCAACTCAATTAAAAAAAATTAACAATAATAAAAATAAAGTAGACTCAATTAAAAAAAGAAATTACACACATCGTTATATATTACACACATATATATGTACGTACATATGTACATGACAACATATAAAATATTAAACTAGCATAGATCCATATTAAACCTGGATCTATCAATCATCGAGAGGGATCAAATTTCTTAAGGTGTATTTTTTTTTTATCATTTAATATGAAAGAATTAAATAAAATGATAAAAAAAATACACTTTAAAAAATTTGATCCCTCTTGGTGCTTGATAGATCTAGGTTTAAGATGGATCGATGTTGGTAGTACATAATCTAGAGGGCGGCGGTGCATAAATTATAATTTATAATGAATTCAAAATTAGTTTGAAATTTTTTAACCTATTGCACTTCTTGTTGTGTATTTTTTCAAAAACACTCCAGTTGTGCTCACAACTTGAACAACTACATGTTTGGATGAGAACCTTAATGTCAAGTTTTTGTATATCAGGTGCTCTTGTGCCATAACTTATCTTCCAAGCATCTACAACAACTAGCATAAATGTAAGAAAAGACATTGAAATTTGAAAGAAATGAAGAAGAGACATTGAAATTTGAAACAAATTGAAGTTTACCTAAGATTTTGGTTCGCATGCCCTAAACAACCATTGAAAATCCAAATGTTCCTGTAGCCATCCTATCTTATTTCCATTTCTTTATAAATATCCAAACATTCATGTGAACTTGGCATCATCCTTTAAATACATCAAAGGAATCCATCCATAACCTCAACATCAAATATAAAGCCACAAGAGTAAGAGAACGTAGGGTTGAGGTAGATCCCTGCAACATGAATGGGGCAATGGAGTGTATCGTTCCATTGTTCATCAATCACCTTCCATATCAATAATTGTTTCTCATATCCCTCATCTTCTTTTTCCTCGTAATAGGCATGGATGGATTCATTGGCCCTATCCATGGCCTCATACAAGTATCTCATTACAGGGTTGTTTCCATCAACCGAGTGAAGAACATATACCAAAGGTTTGTTAATAGAACACACCTCCACTCCTACCCAAAAACTATCCTCGTATGACACTAGCATGTATATGGCATGTCCCTATGGTTTAGTGCTAAATGATAAAGCATGCCACTCATCTGAAAGGAACATTCTCTTCACCTTCCACATAAAAGTCAAGAGACACTAAAGAGAAATGAAGGTAGTGGCAAAACGTGTGATTGCAGGATGCATCAACTCCATGCTATTTGTGAATTTCCTCTCAAGCCAATCACATATACATGATTACATATAAATTTTGTGATGCTTCTAGATGATTCATTAATATCCTTGATATAAGCAATTTTTCCCATATCCTCTAAAATTAAAACAATGTAATGGGAAGCACGAGGAATCACCAATACAAGGTTGGACACCTCAACATAAGCAACTTGCTAGGAACCACATAAGTAGCAGCGTTATCTATTATGACTTTGATAACATTCTACGGACCTATCTCTTGGATGAACCCATTCAACAACTCACATAATAATGTTACATCTTTAATGTGTATGGATGCATCGACATATTTAATAAACATTGCCCCCTTAGGACAAACACCCAAGAAATTAAGAAGGGTTTTCCTTCCCCATTGGCCCAACCATCTGACATCACAATGTATCCAATGAGTTCCCATGATTTCTTAAGCTCCTCCAATCTGTGACTGCAATCAAGATTTTCATTTTGAAGGATAGGTCCTCTCAACACGTCATAGGTAGGGGTCTTGTACCCCGGGCCAACAATAGCAACAACATCAAACATAGACAAGTAGAATGGGTTGTTCTTGGAAATTTTGAAAGGAATGTCACTCCATAGAAAACATCTACTCACAAGCTTGTATGCTTCTTGCTTCTCCTTTATTTTAACCACTAACCTAACAAAAGGTTGTGTGTTAATTGTGGTTCTCAAAACAAATAAAGTTGAGGTCTTTGAGGGAATTATGGAATGTGAGGTCAAGGAGAAGCTCTCACTTCCCACCACATAGGATCTTGCAACTCCTCTTGTTGCAAGCTGGATTCTCAAAGCTTCTCTCTATTTTTTCTTTTTACCAATTTGTGGAAGTGATTGATTGGCAATATGAATGATTTATGGGGTTGAATTTGGACAAATTCCCACTTCATTCCCTAGAATTTTTGCAAGGTGGTATTTCAACTAGTCGATTCCCCCCATCATTTCCTTCCCACACAACTTGAAATTCAATTGTTGTTAGTTATTAGCCTTAATGGGCTCACCATATTCCCACAAAATATCCAAAGATTTTGGCATTTTCAAATAGAAATGAATAAATCTAGGGGGGAGGGAAATCAACACAAAAGAATATTACAAATAAATAAACAAACAAACAAACAAATCTAAATAAATGGAAGATCCCATTAAAATCAACAAGAAGAAGGAAAACTATTATACATTCCAAAACCTATCAAAATCTCGAAAAACAAACAAAAACCATATTTAAATGTTTACACACATGCAAATACGGAAATAGTTGATGAGAATCCATCCCCACTCCATAATAAATAATTGATGATAAATGAAAATGCTATATTTCCACTCCTTAGGAAAATGGTGGATACCTCCTTTGCTCTCAAACCCCTTCAACCTATTTTCAAAATGAGTTTTAAAATGTCAAAATCTTGGCTCTATAGTGAACTGCCCATGGGTTAGGCAATATTTTCTATCGAATTGCAATAAATTAGGAAAAAATCATGATCTTTTAGAAAATATCGTGATATTGTCGAGGGGTGGCAGAATCATGATATTTTATGCCATTATTATTGTTGGCTTGAAAAAATCACAATATATCGAGATTTGTGAAATTTATATGTGATATTTGCAACATTAGTTGATATAGAGATGGGAAATGTAACAAGGCGTTGACATGTCTTTGGAGAGATAAATATACCATGGGGGAGGAAACAATTTGTTAAGCCTTAAATAGTGGCTCGTTACCCCTTAATTGGGGCATATTACATTAGTAATGTTATTTTATTTATGTCGGCTTGAGTCCATTAGTTGTAATTGTACCTCCTAGTCTCCTATATATACCAAGGAGACATTTTCATTTGGAATCATCTTGTATTTTGGACATTTATGTGGGGTATAAGGAGGTTTCCCCATCAAAGAGGCTTATTACCTGAAATTCTCTCTTTTTCAAGGCATTGAGTACTTATTCTGAGGTTTTTCTATGCTATATTGATATTTGGTTCTTAACATATGGTATCAGAGCTCGAGGTCTTGGGGTTTCGCTGCTACATCTGAGACACCTTGGAATTTTCACTATAACTTTTTTTTCTACGATGTTTCAAAAGGAACCCTTTGGAGTGTATTTAGTAGATGGATCAAGGTACATTGGGTTAAAATTTCAACTCTTGGGGCCTTATACTTTAGGAGATACAACCTGTGTAAGATAGGGTTCTAGAATCATCCTGAATTGAGTCATCGTGGAATTTTCGCTATAAAAACTTTTCTGTAACTTTTCAAACCCTGAAATCTGGAGAATATTCACATAAATTATTAAGTTATCTGTGATAAAAAATTTATCTTCTTTGTCATCTCACATTTGTAGATACACCCTATAGAAGATAGGGTATTTGACTAGTCTAAAGCAGATGTTCCGGGTAAAACAATCATAAATTCTTCCTAGAGTATCCAATTTGAGTGAGACCAGTTGCATTGGATAGTGGACAATCTCTAGTATTTCTGGTACAAGTTTCATAATTTTATACCCATTTTTTGTGTGGGGCATGCTATACAAGTGATATCTCCTAGAAAGGCCAAAAATCAGCAAGTTGTGGGGAAGTTACCATAAATTCTACTTGGCACATCCAATTTTGATCAGACCTGTGACATTGCAGAGAAGAAATATCATAGCACTACAAAAAGGAAAATTTCATACCCATGAGGACGGAAAATTTGGAGATACAATAAAAGAAAGATTGTCCAGCAGAACCACCTCAAAATCAAGGTTTAAAGTGATACTTGGCCAACATGCCACCAAAAAAGGGAACTTCTACACCAAATAAGCCTCACATGCCACCTAAAGTAAAGGGAACTTCTATACCGTTCTCAAACAAATTCCCACTTCAATTTTGATGAAGGTGAAGAAATGCTAGGGACATAAATGATTTACAAAAGAAGACAACAAAAGATGAACTACAAGAAAAGATGGATTCAATCGAAGCTGGTTATGGGCCGGGCAATATCACACAAGATGGATGGTTTAAAAGGGGAGATCATGGAAGGATTGAAAATTTAACTAATAGAGAGGACACCCTAGTGAAAATGTATCCTATGAAAATCATGATGAGGACACAAAGAAGACGAATCAAGAATGGAAAGAAACTCTAACTCTTGGGTTGAAGACCAACCACTTCCTAAGATCGGGACATGAGGGAAGTTTGATGGCAAGGACCCAATCACTTCATGGATACTCTTCAGATGGAGCAATTCATTAATCTACATAATGTGCCACATGTTCAAAGGTACTGTGGATTACAAGTTTCTTTTATATTTTAAACCCAATCAATTCTTTGGTACTCTGAAGGATTCGAGTTCTGCCAATCAGCCACAATTTGGACACACAATTTTCACGGAAGAAATGATAGAAGACACCATGAGTGAGCAATGTCTTTGGCCAATTGATAGATCTCAAGCAAAAGGGTTCGGTGACAGAGCACATTGAGAACTCCCAAAAATTGAATATAAAGGTAATTGAGCATTCCGCCAGATGAGCACTTGATTGATGTACTGATAGGAACTTTAAGGGATAACATTCAACATGAGGTTCTGTTTCTTTGGGAACCCTATAAATCATTGAGAATGCATTTAGGGTGGAAAGGCATCGTTGAAAGTAAAACATGGCTATATACTATAAGGACCAATTCCCAACATCTATCGAGAATAATGTTCTTTCTTCTAAAAACACCTCAACCTACCAAGCTACACCTCAACAATTGAGGAAATAAAAGAAAAGGTTTGTGCTTTAATTGTGACAAAGAGTACAAGAAGGGGCATAAAGGTGGTGAGAATAAATTATTCTACATAGATTCGTGAAGAGGAATAAGAACAAGAACAAGAACAAGAACCATCTCAAAGATGAAAATTTAGATGTGATTTCTTCAAGAGTTGACTCCCATGATATCGTAATGCATTGGTTGGAATTAGCACTTCTCAAAACCTCAAGATCGAAGAAGATATATCAAAGAAAAAATTAATAGTCCCACTGATTTGGCAGTACTTACAATTTCATTCACTATAAATTAGACAGCCTTCAACTGTTTTCAGGCGATCCATCAAATTTGAGTCAGTGGAATGATTGTGGGATGGAGTGAAAACTAGCCAATTGTCTGCAGGAAAATGCAATAAGATCAATCTTACCATGGGGAATATGTACGAATAGTCCAATGATTTCTACACCCATGGTCGGTGCAGATGTTGTACTAGGAAAACAATGGTTACAATCATTATGAAAAATGGATTTTAATTTTCAAAAAAAAAAAAAAAAAAAAAAAAAAAAAAAAAAAAATTTGAGTTAAGAGGTATCACAGTGTTCCCAAGAGGCATAAGCTCTAAATGCATGACAAAATTATTGAAAAAGGGGCATCGCAAGGTGTAATTCGCAACCATGCTCACTAGATGTTCAAAAATCTAAGCCATCTATTCCCCCTAGGATCCTCCAAGGGATCATTGATAAGCATTCCAAAGTATTTGAAGATTCCTAAAGGTCTTCCACCCACCTTGAAATCATGATCATGATGGACCAATCTAACTGAGGTTCCCTCCTAACATCGCCATAGATACCCTGCTAGGCCTGCAGAGCAGCCCACGCTAAGGTTGAAGAAATGTTAGAGGGTCGGTGCATCATTAGACCTAGCCAAAGTTCTTACTCTCACCTGGTAATGGTATTCAAGAAGCATGGCTCATGGCGTATGTGTCAAAATTATAGAGCTCAAGATCATCACTATTAAAGGTAGGTTTCCCATTCCCGTCATTTACGAATTGTTAGATGAACTACATGGAGTAAATCTATTTCTGGCTAAAGTTGATCTTTGTTCATTCCATCGATTAGAATGAAGGATAGTGTTATTATCCCGTAAAACAAAATATTAAGGAACTCAAGGAAGGCCATTAGACTTTTGGTCAGGCGTCTTTGGCCTAAATGCACCTTCCACATTCCAAGGGTTGATGAATTTCATTGTCAAGCCCTTCCTTCAGTAATCTAGGCAAGTATTTTGATGATATACTAATCTATAGCAAGTCTTGAGGATCATGCCATTATTGCTGACAAGGTGCTAATAACTACTAAAGAGCAATGAACTATATGCCAAACCATCTAAATGCTCTTTGGGGTGAAGGGAGGTAGAGTATTTGGGTAATAATGTATCTCATGAAGAAAGTCATGCAGACCATCGATTAAGCTACGATGACCTGCCAATTCTCAAAACATTGAAGAATCTTAGAGATTCCGGTTTGATTGTGTTGTTTCATCGTGAAATTTGTTCGACACTACGAAGAACAACAACACCTTTAATGGCACTAACTAAAGAAGGATGCATTTCTGTATGGACTCCATAGGCAACTAAATCTTTGAACAACTTAAAAGAGGTGACGCAAAGCTCCCTGCTTAACTATACCTGCATTTCACAAAAACCTTATTGTGGAAATGTGATGCCTCGGAAAATGGAATTGGTGTGCTGGGTCCTAATGTGAAGAAAAGTGCCTTGGGATTTTAAAAGCTTCCACCACCCAAGGGAAAGGGACTTTTACATACCCATTTATGAGGAAGGAATGACAAAATAATGGACATACGAAGAAACAAGCATCCTTGGCCTGGCTTGTAGGAACTTCAAGGTCAGTTTAGATCACCGGTGATAGTCTTAATACTTTGTAACTAAGACTATCTTTCAAGAACAACAAAATGGGTGAATTTCAAGAGTATTGGTTATTTTTGAAACAAGTCTATAAAAGGTAAGCAAAGACAGCTGGCGTACCCCTCAAGAAATGATGAATATGTTGAGGTCTTCTTTCTCTCAGCAATCTCGGCGATCCAACCTGACACATAATAGAAGCAGGGATGAAATGGAAGAATTAATGTGTGCGGTGGACTCTCATTCAAGGTTGCGTAGGATTCCGCAAGTGCATCGTATACATTTGCTATTGAAAATGATTCATAATTATGGTACAAAGATTGTTTATATTTGTGTAAGAACTCCCACCTCAAACAAAAGGCACTATTGGAATTGCACACCTCTAGTAGGAGGGCACTCGGTAGTTTTGAAAACCTACCAGGCGCTAGGATTTCGGGGATGGCCTTTAAAACTGGCGGTTCTGTAAAGGTTTGTCATAAATGTTTGGTTTTGCTAACAAAATAAGTCACTACATCTGCCTTTTATAAATCCATTAGCTATTCAAGTTGTTGGGAGGAGGTTTCATTTTCATAACAAGGTTGCCGTAAAGTTCAAGGAAAGAGGTTGGTCATGGTGGATTACTCACTGCGGCGTATCTTGTACTTCTATTCCCGTTCCTCATCCATGGAGACGCTCAAAAGCCATATACAAAGACATTAAAGTGATGTATATATCCCATCTCTCAATCGGACTTTTGACTGTTAATTTTTTTCTTGTTTGGGTACCAATTGGTTCATAGCTCATCCTATCATCCTCAATCTAATGGACAAACCGAGATAGTGAACAAAAGTGTGTGTAATTGGTTATTCTATCAACAATCACCGTGATGTCACTCTTTCCTTCAGAATTTGGCATAATGGTGGTATAACAACACTTCCTTTCATAATCGCAACAAAATGACAATTCACGACACTCTATGATACCACCTCCTTCCATCATCACTTCTAAAAGAAAAAATATAGTCTAAGCAAAGTGGGGAAGATCAAGATCGAAAGCATCAACAACAAGTTCTCCAAATCTTAAAGGACAAATCAATTCATGGCACAAAATCGCATGGTTTCAAACAAGTGCATCAACATCGAGTACAGTTTTAAAGTAGGGATTGGGCAGGCTTTAAGACTACAACCATACAAACAGATGTCCCCTCGCTAAAGCCGAAGGATAATAAATACCTACCATGGTCTTTGGTGCTTTTCAAAAGATTGGTACTATGGCATACAAATTGGAGTTTCATGCATCTTACGAGTACACCCAATTTTCCAATGTTTCAAGGATTAAAGAAGGTTATAGTGACAAGATCCTTGCCTAAACTTATATTGCTGTAACTTGACGAGGAAGGAAAATCATATTGGAGCCCTAAGCCATCACTAACACAAGAATTTGCCACCAGGAGGAATAGACCAATTTTAGAGTATCAAGGTTAAATGGAGGAAACTACCGCCTGAAGATTCCACATGGGAAGATGAGAGTCTTTTATACAGAAGCATCCAGAGTTACTCAAGCGTTGCAGACAACACTTGTCTCAAGGGGAAGGGCATGTTAAGCCCTAAATAGTGGCTCATTACCCCTTAATTGGGGCATATTACATTAGTAATGTTATTTTATTTATGTTGGCTTGAGTCCATTAGTTGTAATTGTACCTCCTAGTCTCATATATATACCAAGGAGACATTTTCATTTGGAACTATCTTGTATTTTGGACATTTATGTAGGGTATAAGGAGGTTGCCCCCTCGAAGAGGCTTATTATCTGAAATTCTCTCTTTTTCAAGGCATTGAGTACTTATTCTGAGGTTTTTCTATGCTATATTGATATTTGGCTCTTAACACAATCGACGTGTTTTGATTATATTAAGTGGTAACAAGTCCATCCCTTGGAATATATTGTCGTAAAGGGGATGGAGATAGTCAAATCTTATATATTTTCATATATCAAAGATATCAATGTGCATATTTTAGGAGGATCCTTGAAACCAGCATAAGCCTTTAGCGCAAAATGAATACTTTCAAGAAATACAAACCAAAGTTGTGGAGGTTAGATGGAAGCATGTTTATCAATGTTGGTCGGTACATGTCTAGCTTAGCAGGGAAGATTCCTTGACTAGATCTTGGGATACACCCATCACTTCATCTTCTTCCATCTTAGAGAAGAAAAAACTTCAACTATGGGAGGTAGCTTGACTTTGGAGAATGTCATTAAAAATGGGTGTGATTGTTTGAGGTGGATTTTGAAGAGTGAAGGAAGGTTCCCAATCAAACATGCATGCTCACAACTTATTGAGCAAGAGCCTTGTCATGGGTTGAACATACTATGGGAAAAATATGGACATAAAGAATGTTGTTGATAATAGTTTCCTTCCTTTTGCTAGTCTAATGGAGAAAATCCTAACATGGGAAAAATCTTATCACAAGGGGATTTTATGGTCCTTTGAGATGTCAAGTTTTTAATAAGAGGAGGAAGATATGGATCAAATTTTATTGTTTTACCAACTAGCTAAGAGATGTTGGGATTAGGTGGGAGGTGACATAGGGGCCATTGTAAGTGAAGTGATAAGATTATCAAGTAATGGCCCATAGGCAAGTTCCAAAGTAGAATAACAAATTATTATGGGCCCTTTTACTAAGCTTTATTATTTGGAACCTCTAGAAGGAAAAAAACAAGAGACTCTTTCAAGGTAAATCTCGCACAATGGCCCACATTTTATAGATACCATTGATTTTTTTTCCTTATAACCAAGCATAGGAAACCCCCAAAGACTTCATCGTGGTTGACAAGTGGTAACTAGGGTAAAACATCATTGCATGAGTTCCATGCACCTCGCCTCAAGGGGATCAAGAGAGTTGAATCCAACCTTGTCTTGATCAATTATTTCACTAAAACAAAATTGTGTCATTAGCTTCCTTTTATTATTCCATTTACCTTTATAGTGTGTTTTTTTATATTTTAATTAAAACTCAACATTGTCTAAAGGGACAATTCCAAACTCAAAGTTATTGCATGAGTCGACAATAAACTCGATGCTACTTATGCCAAGTTTAGTGTTGGGTTTAGCACCAAGTTTAGTGGGTAACTAAATAAAAATAGGAGAAATTTTTCAAAAAGAAATTTAAGAAAGATCAAGGGATAAAAATAAGAAACATACCTCAATCCTCATGAGTATGAGAGTATTTATGTCATTTTAATTAAAATCTCGTATTTTCCCTCACAAAAACCCCCTCAAACCCTACTCTCTCATTCTTTTTTCATTTCCTCTCTTACTCTCTTCTCACCCTTCCTTCTACTTTCTCCCTTAGGGGTTTCCCCTCTTAGGGTTTCATCCTCATGGAGGCTAGGGTTTTAGTTTTATGAAGGAACCTCCATGAAGAAGGTAATGGATTCTCCCATCCCTTCTCCTCCTTCCTTCCTCTTTTACTTTATTTTTCCTTTATTGATTTGCTAATGTTTATTGTTGTTTTGATGTTGCATGTTTATGGTTTTGTACATGGAGGCTAAGGTTTCATGGAGAAACCTCCACGACGAAGGTAATGGCTTCTCCCTTCCCTTCTCCTCCTTCCTTCCTCTTTTACCTTTCTTTTAATTTATTGATTTGCTAATGTTTATTATTCTTTTGTTGTTGTAGGTTTAAAGTTTTACACATGGTGGTTGGGGTTTCATAATGAACCTTCAAGAAGAAGGTAAAGGCTTCTCATTTTTCTTCTCCTCTTTCTTTCTTCTCTACTGTTTTTTTTTCCTTTATTGGTTTTCTAATGTTTATTGTTGTTTTGTTGTTACACGTTTTATGGAAAAAGAAAAAAAAATGGCATCTTGGGTGGTCTGGTTAATGTGCAGATCTGGAACTTCATGGGTGTGGCATGAGGAGACCCTTGCATTCTCATAATGAGATATAGTTTCAAATCCTAACTCCCCATCTATCTCTCATTTCTTACTTTTCCCTTAGTATTAGATGTTGGTATTTATCTCTAGATGTTGGTATTTATCTCATGTTTCCATTATTCACTTGTTTACATGCATAGGTTAGGCTAGTTTCAATTTAAATGTGTGTTTTTAATAACATATTTTTGTGAGGATGTTGCTCAAGTAGAGTTCTTGACTTTTGGAAAATGATTTCAGTTTAAATTCCATCATTCCCATGCCATTTTCCATTTATGTTTTAATTTTTTAATCATTTTTGTTTCTATTTTCATAAATATTAATTTGCACTAGGTTAGTTTAGTTTCATTTCAAATTTGAACTTTTAATGGCGGATTTGTTGTTGAAATGTAGCTCAAGTAGAGCTCTTGCCTTCTAGCAAGTGATCTGGGTTCAAATCTCAGTGTTCCCTTTATTTTTCGTGTTTTACCATTTTTTCATAAATTTTAATTTACAGGCAGTTGACACTAAATTCAGTGCTAAACTTGATGTCAAATATGAAAAGCACTTTAATGCCCATTTCTACACCGAGAAATTGCTTCAACTTGAAAAACAAATGCACTATAATTCGATGTTAAACTCAACGCTAATGACCTGTTTTTTGTAGTGGTTGGATGTTAACATTGATCTTTTTTTATTAATTCATACCTGATAAAATTAAGGGGGGTGTTGGAATGTGTGTAAACCCAACTTAAAGTAGATGTAGGCATGATGTGTGACTATCACCTACCCATTTGACTAGTGTGATGTTGGCTAGCATTGATCAATTTGATAACACGTATGCCCAACTATGGATCAATGTAGTTGACTGGGTCCACTTGAAGCATATGTAACCCTTGCTTATTAGGTATATTGGTTGACTTATGTGGAGACTAATGGGTTGTGGTCCCACTCTTTGGATTTCGGGGGAAGAACTTAAACATATATATTGGGGAGGCTTTAGCCCCATTTGAATTAAAAGCAATTATCATTGTAGCATTATATTGTAAGGATTGTTTTGGTCAAGTGATCTCATGCTTATTGAGTATTAGGGTATCAAGGATACTAACACCACATATTTGTCTCCTGGCGTTCTCATTCTTGAGTTATCTTGGCTATTGCAATATATGTTCTCTTTGTGGTTAGAGAGTAGTATAGTTTATGGTGAGTTAAGGTTAAGTGTTGTGTTTACATGTGAAACTTTAGCATTAACTTTTTCTCAACTTCCTCTCCTTCCTTCATTGTTAGATGTAGCTTCGTTTATTTATTTTTAATATATTTTCTCCTTAAAACCTTTTTTTCATCTTCAATTTTTGGCTTCTCTTTATTCATTTTTATATTAAGCCTTGTTACTTATATTATTTCCCTTTTTTTCTTCTTTTTTTCTTTATATTTTATCGTTTCCTTTCTCCTTTGTTATTATTCATCTATATATTTTTTCATATTCTTTCTTTTATTTCCTTTTGTTTTCTATTTTCCTTCTCCTTTGTGTCACCCCAAATTTCCATTTGGGTGAGATCTCACCCATTCTATGGGCTATGGGGTAATGTTCAAGTGCTTTTTCTTTCGCGGTGATTTTTTTTTAGAACACATATTATTGCAAAACTTCATTAGAAGGTTACTTCACTGCCAAATACTAATTTAAAACTTTGTGGCATGATTGTTTCACTGTAGAATAATAATGACAAGCTTTATGATGAGGTCCATTAATAAGGACACAAATGCTAAACTTTGTGACAAGTCACTCGACTATAGAATGATGATGTGACTCTTTAACGAGTATCGGGGCTTGAAAAAATCATTGTAGTATCTGACTTCTATAGTTGGTTGAGAAGGACAAGTCAATCTAGAATTTGCAACTCCTCAATCAAAACCTTGAAAAAGAAGCTAGTGAATTAACAAATTACATTACAAATTATAAACATGCATTTCTTTAGATTTTAAGAAGTATGGTGAACAAGTTGATAGTTGCATAGTTTGGATCAATAAGATGGAAGTGTTGGAATCTTCAGTTCCTTGGTAAACTCTCCTTGTCGGATCAATGTGTCGATGTTCTTGGGAGCCGACCATCGACTAAATCATGCGTCGATTGTGTCCACATTCAGTTTTGAGATCCATTCTTCATGGATAGTTACAACGGTGTGGTCCAATGGTTGTTTCGTTTGGTCCATGTCCAAATCTATTTATGTATGATCCTTATGGATCGGTCTATCATCATGAGATCTCTAAGATCATTCATGCTCTTATGGAGCGTGATCTTTGTGCTTCAGTGCAATGATGTCTTTAGACACCACCACTGCTATCACAAAATATATGCTCTCTTTTGTTGTCACTTACCTGTTCCAACATGGAATCGAAGTTGTTGGGTTCGTGATCATGGGTTATGCAGAGAGAGAAGAGAACCATCTAAATTTTGCTTGATGCACAAACTAATTTTTCCCCTCACACTATATTATTTCTTGACTCGGAAGAGGATTGATTGCATGAGCTTTGTGCAACTCTGAAAATGCCTCCCTGGAATAATTTTCCCTTGATCACCTGAGCATATCTCTTGGAATAATGTATGTGGGTTGTGATTTGATCAAACCCTTGTTATTCCTTGTCTACGTAGTTGGTTCCCCCAACACATTTTTTAGGTTGTTTTACTTTTCTGTCGACTAAGACTTGACCAGAGGTACATCTGTATTCGATCCCATTCTCAACTGGATTGGAGATCCGTCTATAGTTGACCCCGCTCTCGACTCGACTGAAGATCTATCACTTAGTTGAACCATATCTTATTATCGACTGGAAGAAGGGTTCGACCGACTATGGATTTATTAAACCAAATCGAATGGTGTGGCTCAACAAACAAGAGATTTGACTCTTTGACCCCGCTCTTTGACATCTACTGGAGGAAGGTCTGATTGGAGTCAACCCACATTTTTTATGACTGACCGAGGAGGATCCACCAATTTGTGGCTCAACGAAATCTGATCTGACCAAACCAGAATCGATTGATCAACATTTCATCGATTGGTGGTTCGATTGACCAATGGCTCAACCTGTTAAGTTTAATGTTGTTATTGCGTTATTTACAATTTACTAGAGCATTCAATGCATTTCCAAAACAACAACATAAAGAGGATCACTGAAAGAAACACAATCACAAGGTACACAACATTTTATCCTGGGAAACCCTCATGGGGGAGAAAACCCAGCAAAAACTTCCTCAATAATAGATTTCCAAGACTAAGACCAAACCACCAAGAATAATCTAGGATTGAGCATGTGCCTCTCTTCTCCTTCTTCTTCCAACTGTGGCTTCCTTCAAAAGATGCGCACTAGAAATGTGAGTGAGTGAGTGAACAAGTGAGGCATCATCCTCACTTATAAATACTAGTTGAAGAGGTGCTAGGGTTATGTATCTTCACTTAGTAGGGCCGACTTCTTCCAGGAGTGGTTAAAACCACTTTATAAACCCTAGGGGCCGAATTTACAAATACCACCATATAAATATGGTTTGACCAATCCACAAAAGGGGATTTGGTCTTATACAAGACCCAACATGATCAATCTACAAAAGGGGATTTTATTTACAAGATAATAACTCAATTATAATTATAATATCCTTCAAAGTTACAATATTTCAACACTCCCCCTTAATGAGAAGGGAATTCTACTGACATAACCCAATACAACATCATCAGGAAAGAGAGAGAGGGCATCATCATCATCATCATCATCTGGAACACTAACTGGCACATCTACAAAACATTGGAAGTTTTTGCATCATCAATATCATCATCGTTCACAGCATGGAGCTGGAGTAGCATCATCATCATGAAGCTGAAATAACATCATCATCGTCATCGTCGGTATGAAGCTGGAACATCAACATCAATAGCATGAATCTAGAACAACAATCTCACCAACATGAGGCAGGTACAACATCATCAACAACACGAGACTGAAACAACAACATCATCAGCACGAGGTTGAGACAACAACATCATCAACATGAGGCTAAGACAACAACATCATCAGCACGAGGCTGAGAAAATAACATCATCATCATGAGGCTGAGACAACAACATCATCAGCATATGGCAACAGAATGAGGCAGGTGCAAAAACAAAAAAATTTGGTACTCTGACAGACCGTCCTTACCGAACCTTTGAGATCTGCCCAGGAATCATAAGATTCCCTAGGATATAAAATCCTAACAAGATAACACGTGGTACTCTGATAGATTGTCCTTGTCGGACCTTCGGGATCTACCCAGGAATCATAAGATTCCCTAGGATATAAAATCCTAACGAAGCTACCACTACTAACCACAGCTGGCATATACATGCACGGGTACTTTGACAAGCCATCCTTGATCTACCTTTGAGATCTGTTCAGACATGATCAATCCCTTAGGATATAAAATCCTAACGGAGCTACCTGTTGTTGGTCAAGGTACCATAGTATCATCAACATCACTCCCCCTTTCGAGGGAGGTCCTTTTGGACAACACCAAGCTTATCTCGGAAGTACTCAAACTTCACACAAGACAGAGGCTTGGTCAACACATCTGCAACTTGCTCATCTGTGACAACATATTGGAGCTTTACAGTTCCCCTCTTCACCATATCACAAATGTAGTGATACCAGATCTCTATGTGCTTTGACTTATCATGGAACATTGGGTTCTTCGTCATCTTTATACAACTCTGGTTATCACATAGAATCACGGTGGCTTCCATCTCTATATCAATAGACATGTCAACAACTTTTGAAGCCATATGGATTCATAACTGGCAGAACATGCTGCAATGTACTCTGTTTCTGCCATGCTGAGAACAATATTGGATTGATTCATGTGTTTCCATGAAGTCATGGCTGACCCCAAACTGAAACAACATCTTGAAGTACTTTTTATATCAGAAGCACTTCCTACTTGATCCGAATTAGTATAACCATACAGTCTGAAGTCATGATCTCTGGTATAACAGAGACCATAATCCAACGTACCCTTAAGGTATCTCATCACATGCTTTGTAGCTACAAGGTGAACACATATGGGCTCTACTAGATACTGACTCAAGGTGTTCACAACAAAGCATATATCTGGCATGGTATTCGTCAGATACATCAATGAACCAATCATCTGTCTATATAGAGTAGCATCAACCAATTCTGACGAAGTATCAACCAGAAGCTTCAACTTTGTTTCCATAGGTGTGTTCATGGATCAACATATCAAATCTCTTTAGTATTTCAACTGCATACTTCCCTTAGTTAAGGAAGATCTTTTCTGGGCTCTGCCAAACTTCAAGACCCAAGAAATAATGCATAGGGCCTAGGTATTTCATCTCGAACTCTGCAACGAGCTTCTTCTTGCAATCTGTGATGAACTTTTCTTCTCTGATCAAGAATAAATCATCCACATATAGTAGTAATACAACTGTCTCATCATTCATAACCTTGAAGTAAAGGTTAGGATCAACTTTACTCTTGGTAAAGCCCAAGCTCGTCAGAAAACTATCAATCCTGCCATACCAAGCTCTTGGAGCTTGCTTCAACTTGCAGACAAGAGTCTTCCAGTCCTTTATTTTGAAACCAAATTTTCCCATCACATTGTACCACCCTATTACACTTGCTCAGCTGCAACTTATTCTGCACAATCATGTGTTAGCTCTATGTTCTTTATGCAAGAAACTATCTGTCTCACTGCCTAAGAGTATGTCCTCTACTCTCTCTACAACTGTTCCTTTTGGAACCGGGACTCTACACCTGCAGCTACTATTTCTGAAGTTGAGAATGACTTACTCTATTCTCACTATAGTTGTTGAACTCCAAGAGTAGCTCCTCTATTTTATCATGGCAACAGTTTCAACTGAGAGTGGCTCAGTAACTGATACTGAAGGTACATTTTCTTCTTTCATGGAGGTAAATCATTTTAAAATACAGGGACTTCTCCCTTTGAATCTCATACTTATCGGAATCATGGTTGTTCCAGTTGTCTTCACGAATACTTGAACTATTTCTTCGGTTACTGGAGCAAGTGTCTCATCATAGTCTTCTCCCTCTTGCTGAGAGAATCCTATGGACACGAACAGACTTTGTACATCTTTATATTGTCATCTGCAACATGCTTGATCTGTTAGATCAATCTTGGAAGTCACCACTGACTTCCTTTCTAGTCTCAAGGAAAAATCCATATCCCAGTCCTTATGACTGGCTTCCTTCTATGTCACTGAAACAAGGGTCTTCCCAAGAGATTTCATGTCTCCTAGAGGTCTCTGAAGCTGCGATTTAGTATTCTCAACTTATGGAATCTATCTGCMAGTCCTGGAAGATGTCTCCTTTTTCCATCTAGTCCTCTTTAAGATCRGGCTCACTTTGATTCTTGATTTCTTCTGAGTCTACAAAAACTTCATATTCTCTGCAGGATATAMTTGGTGTTGAATACCAAGTCTTAATATGAAAAGTTGAGTCAGACTTCAAACAAATTATTCTTCTTGTCAAGGTGGCTTCATTATCCAATGACCAAGTCTAATGTGAGTTCTATTCTAATGTYCGGTCATCTTTGGAGCCTTTTGCTCATTACAATCAATCTCCATATGAGATACTTTGTATCTCAAAAGTTGYTTCTTCTTCATCTTCTTTGGTATACGGTCATGTATACAACTTGAATAGTCTGCTTCATGTCTCATCTAATACGTTGTCTCCTGCAACCGTCACTATASCTTCCTTAGGKTTATCACTTGTGACTTGCCCGGAACAGGAACAATAAGGGAGAAACGGTAGACAAGGATAATACTCTTTATAATAATAAAAAAAACAATAGCAAGAACAATTTGTCACAGTAGCTCCTTCAGAGCTATCACTTGTGACCTACCTGAAACAAGGGTCAAAAGTAAGAAGTACAATAATAAGAAATGAGAGAAACACTCTTCTAGTGTTGTGATCAATCATTCCTCCTGGAAACAAAACAAGAATTTTCTCCTAAAGGAGATGTTAGTTAAATATGGTAATAAGCATTTATCTCAATATGCTCACATGCTACCAAGTATAAAACTTTTCAAAGATTGTTATCTCAACTATAGTGTTTGCTTGTAATGAGGTAGTTATCAAACTTGACATGTGAAAATTTGAATCTTATCAACTTAATCAATCAAACCTAGAACCTAGAGTCTTTGTCCTCAAGAATGACTGTTGTTGCTTTTCTTCCTAGTCTCCTTCACTCAAGATGACAAGTATTCTCTTCAATATGTCCTCTATATTGAGATAATATGCTTTCTTGACATAAATATAAGTTAGAGAATAAACTCTATAATCTCAACTTTAATATGATGGTTATAACTTCAACATACAACCTATATGTTCATAAGATCAAAATAATGTCATAACAAATAGATGCATACCAAAATAATCAAACCTGGGGTGCATTATTCCTTTGAATGTGTTGGATCTAAGATCCCTCTGGATCTATGATTGTTGTTTAGATAAAAGATCCTTTCTCTTGCAAATACCCTTTAAAACTAATAATACAATTTAAACATATGTAAGTACATACCTCTAACAGTATCGGTCGGTAGTGGTACCATCCGACAGTAGCGATAATAAATAATAAACCTTTAAAAACTTCAACGGTGCTACAACTTGTAATTTAAAGGTAGTTGGAGATTTGCTAGGGTAAGGCACACTAGGACAAAAAATCAGTCCCAACACTTCAAAAATCTTTCACTATAACTGGTGCAAATAAACTGACACGAAGGAACTGGTACTGCAACTGCATCTTAGGGTTTTATGAGGAAACCCTAACTTCTCAAACTTCAAATTTTTGAATTTTGATATAGGGACTAGATGTGTTGGGCTAAGGCGAGTTTGATGGAGTTGATTGTTTCAAAGAAATCCAAGTTTTACCCCTTGAAACTTGACTTGCGCAAATCTGGACTTGTACTTCTAGCACTGGTTCTGGTTTCCTGGTATTTTGGTTTTTTTATACCAGCAAAAACTAGGGTTTGACTTTCTGAAGAATATGGCCACTGAAAAAGTGTGCTCAAGCTTCCAAAGGATGCGCTAGGGTAGGACGCACTTCCTTATACACTTTTTGGTCAGAAATTCCTCTCTAATAAAAAGCCTTGATTTCCTTGTACAACAACGGTGACTTTTTTAGATACCCAGTGAAAGGTGTTATATTCAGTCAATCTCTTATACCATGTTAAGTTTAATGTTTTTATTAGGTTATTTTCACTTTACTAGAGCATTCAATGCATTTCCAAAAATACAACATAAAGAGGATCATTGAAAGAAACACAATCACAAGGTACACAACATTTTATCCTGGGAAACCCTCATGGTGGAGAAAACCCAGAAAAAACTTCCTCAATAATAGATTGCCAATACAATGCCAAGACTAAGGCCAAACCACCAAGAATAATCTAGGACTGAGCATGCGCCTCTCTTCTCCTTCTTCTTGCAACTGCAACTTCCTTCAAAAGATGTGCACTACAAGTGTGAGTGAACAAGTGAGGCACCATCCTCACTTATAAATACTAGTTGAGGAGGTGTTAGGGTTATGTCTCTTCACTTAGTAGGGTCGACTTCTTCCAGGAGTGGTTAAAACCACTTTATAAACCCTAGGGGACAACTTTACAAATACCACCATGTAAATACGGTTTGACCCATCCACAAAAGGGGATTTGGTATTATACAAGACCGGACATGATCAATCCACAAAAGGGAATTTTATCTATAAGATAATAACTCAATTATAATTAGAATATCCTTCGAAGTTACAATATTTCAACACGACTAACATTATCTTTTATGGCTCACAAGTAAGATAACCAACTAAATGTGTATTTAGCAACTTTGGAAGACATATTCCTTAGTAATCAATGCCTATGTGTGTGGATAATACTTGCTCAGGTCTATCGAAACAAGAAGAGACACACCCTATGCTCATGGTAGTACAAACGAGTTCATTTGATGATTTGCTAGTTATTGGGCATCCTGCGATTGTGACTGGGTGTTAGAATAACCAATAAAAGTCAACAAAGGAAACAATAAATTCATGTTTGCATATCAAATTTGTTTTTTTTTAACATGCATGGCTTTCCTTATTGCATGCTTGTGGTGCTTGAAGAGGTACCCTGCGATATGGTGGAATAAATGTTACAAGTCGTGAATGACTATGTGCAAAATTTCGACTAGCATACAAACAACTTAGTCGATTGGTGTATTGTCTTGCAACACAAAAAAAAAATCTTTTGATTTCTTAGCACACTCGTTGCGGCATTAAAGGCAGTTATATTCTTGTGTACTGCTATTTTGTATCGATACTATTGATAGCCATTCTTTGAGTTCATTTGCTGAAATATTGTGTTGTGAACAATTATTACGATGGGTGAAAGATTGCAGGCACTTCGTGAGAAGAAAGTTGTTGATTAGCTTTGTCAAGAAGTCATTACATTGAAGTATATTGTTGCTCTGTTGCAGACAGAGAATGAAGGATTAAAATTTTAATTGAAGACTGAAGCCTTTTTGTTCTAGATTGTTATCATTGAGTAATCCAAGAAGGTTGTTGTCTTCTAAAGTACCATGGAAACCATTTTCCATAATTTTTTAGATGAATTTAAGGACAAGGTTGATCTTGTCGATTATCTAGAGAAGGAAGTTAAAGTTATCTCTCATTCATAAAATGTTGCCTTGGAGGAGGAAATATGTCGGATGGAAGAGACCAATTCCCAACTAACTAATGAAATTTCCCATTTATAGGCCTTTGTTGATGAGATTCGTTAAGGAGTTTCTCCTCTTCAAGCAGATAACAACTGCTTGTTTGATGAATATCATGCCTTGAAAGAAAATTTTGATGCATTGTTGATGCAACTGACTGAGAAGGATAAGACTATTCAAGACTTGTAGGACTGCAAACAGAACCTTGAAGATGAAGTTCGTCGACTATGTAATGTTGATAAGAAGACTAATGATGTTGAGTTTCTAGACACACCTATTGTTTCTTCAACCCTTGTTACTTTTTCTTGTAGCCCAACTGATTGTAAGACAGATGTTGTTGATATATGTAGACCTTCACATATTAAAAATAATGCTTTTTCTCCTAGTCTTGAGAAACACACTATAGGTACTGGGTCCCGACTATTGAGCAAGATGGGATATATCAGAGGAGAACTTGGAAAAAGTGGACAGGGTATTGTTATTCCTACTACCCCTTAAATGAATCCACCTAAAATAGATCTTAGATATGATGTTGTTAATGCCTCCCTAACTACACCTGGCCTTGCTACAACCAGGGAAGTTTTATTTGTTGCAGGTAGAGTTTAGACTGGTTTGTCAAAAGAGCAACCTACTGTTGATTGTATTGAAAACATTGATCATTTAATTGTCCCTAACATGCCACAATTTGGGAATGTTGTTGCAGATGACTTTGTTGTTGATATGTTGGGTTGTTCTACTCATGTAAGTGAACCAAAACCCGATCCTGCATCCTATGATCATCCAGAACAAAAATATGTACCATATCGTTATCCACGTCATCCACATTGAAGGAATGTCAATCATGCTTTTAGAAATTTGCAAAAAAGATGTGAAAAATAGAACCGTGGAACAGAGCCAACTACTAGGATAGATTATGGTTGGATTGATGAATGGTCGTGGCATAATTTGAACAAATGCTTTAGGACTTCATATAGATGTGTATCGTCGATTGTACGAATGTATAATGTTCCTATTTCTTGCCATTGATTCATTTAACATGGTTGACTAAGGTTCAAACAGAGATGATAGTCGTTGGAGTTTCGACTGATTTTTTTCGTCGACTGGAGTTTCGACTAATGTTTTGATTATTATTGCTACTTATAGATCCCTAATTGTGTTTAAGGGGGGGTAATAATGCTTATAGTACCTTATTGATGCATAGACTATTTCTTGTCTAGTCGATTGATCGACTAGCCTATGTTGTCTTGTTGTCTAGTCAACTAGTCGATTGGGACTGTGCTTAATCAGTGTTTTGGAAACTTGTCTGTTGAATTGGATGGCTTCCTTTATGGTGACAATGTTCATACCTCTTCATGAGTGTTGTTGTACTGTGCTTAATCAACTTTTCGTCTTCACAAATTAAGGGGGGAGTGTTATGTAATTTGTTTTTCCTCCAAGTCGATTTTATGGGGGGGTGTTGGAACCTCGAGTTCCTTGGTAAACTATCCTTGTTGGATCAATGTGTTGACTATTCTTGGGAGTCGACCACCAACTAAATCATGCGTTGACTATGTCCATGTTCGAATTTCAGATCCACTCTTCATGGACAGTTACAACGGTGTGGTCTTGTGGTTGTTTGGTTTGGTTCATGTCTAAACCTATTTATAGGTTATCCTTATGGATTGGTCTATCATCATGGGATCTTTGAGATCATTCATGCTCTTATGGAACATGATCTTTGTGCTTCAATGCAACGGTGTCTTTAGACACCACCACTGTTGTCGAGAAATCTCTACTCTCTTCTATTGTCACTTGCATGTTCCAACAAGAAGAAACTGAGGTTTTTGCTTGTTAATTGCTCATGGGTGAATCAGGGGAGAAGTAGTGCTTAACACATACAAGAGGATATTTAGTCTCTATCACAAAATTATGTATCCCTTGATTTTGATGTACCTTCTCATGTGTTATTTCCTACTCACTGGCAATCTTCCATTGGCATTAGTAGTTTTGAGAAGCATCTAAAAGGCATTGGTTCCAAATTAATTCAATAGACGGGTTACATAGAAGGTACACTTGGTAAGAATAGATATCACTCCTAATGAGCCTAGGATTAGACCAATGAGAGCCGTCCTTGTAGTATCTAAAGATTGCACTGAAAAATGAAAGTCATTCTAATTCTTCTACTATTGTTAATTTACAAGAAACAAATCATGCATTGTATGATGCTTTTACTTCTATAGATGCACAAGAATAAGACCATGTACCATGTGTTTCTTAAACTACTATAGACCAATAATAACCAAAACCTCTACCATACACATTAGATCCATATCAACATCCTAATCATAGAGACAAGAGGCATTCTCTCTCTCTCCATCTAGGTATTAATATTCTTAATTCCACACAATTTGGTATAATAATAACATTTCTTGCAAATTGGCAATTAAGAGTGTAAATGGTAAAACTTTTTATCGATGCCCATAATCAAGGTTGTGTGGTTACATCGATGGCTAGTCATGACAACATTTGAGCTCTTATTCAAGGATATCCTATCACCAAGTTTCCTAAATTGTAGTCATGCAATCTATCTGATTCTTTTTTATGGTTAATTTATCATAGCAATCATCTCTTCATGACAACTTTTATATGGAAACCTTTCTTTGTTGCTTTTACTTTGCACATGTGCATGGAAAAATATGCATTGTTGAGGGAAGACTAGCTTCTTGCATGTTTTGGAGCACTTGTTGAACCTTTAACCATGTACCGAGAAATAACTTGGTTTAGTCTCTTTCTACTTGCTCAAAGTGCTTTTATTGATTTTTTGTTAGCATAGTCTTCATCGGATCACCCTTGGCTTCAACTCATTCCTTCATTGGAGTGCTTTTATTGACCTTCGACACTCTTTCCTTTATACCATCTTCATTGGATCACTCTCAACATTAATATGTTATTTACCATAGTTATTATCATTTATTTGATATTATTGTCCATGTCTTTGACAATGTTGAGGGAGTAGACTCCCTAGGCTTGAATGCTCGCACATAAGCTTTCTTGCAAAAACCTTTGTTTGACTTGTGAATTTCAAAGAGGTTCATGTGAAGATTTAAGGTTTCTTAGAGGTTGGTTTTTTAGGGACTCACAATTGAGGGCTTCTTTGCACATCATTAGATAAGGTTATTGTCATTGTTGGTCATGATTGTATTTCCCACCTCAAATAAAAGTAAAAGAAGAATGTTATTGTAATGTTTATTTATCGATTTAGGTTTTCACATTAAAACCTCATTATTAGTTTTTACATGCTTGTGACATTTTGCAATAAACAAATTTTCCAACTTTTTTTTTTTCCTATTTTCCAAATTTATGAATTAACATTTCCATCGTATTTCATTCTTTTTATCAATAATGTTTAATTAAAAAAAAACATATATATAGTGCTAAAAACAATTTTGAATTCAATCCTACTTTTTGAAATCTAAATTAAATTTTTGAAAAAGATTTTGCATCACAATAAATAAATAAATTTACCTTTACCGTTTTAAGTCAACCTTACCTTTACCATGAAATCTAAATTAAATTTTTGAAATTTTTTTTGGATCACAATAAATAAATTTACCTTTACCATGCTAAGTCAACCTTTGAAGCACCTTTACCATGAAATCTAAATTAAATGTTTGAAAAATATTTTGGATCATAATAAATAAATTTACCTTTACCATGCTAAGTCAACTTTTGAATAAGTCAACCTTTGAAGCATTAATGAAGCTTGTTTGAATTTTTTTTTTGTATTACACATTGAGAAATAAGTATGGATGTTTGTTAAATGTTTTATTTTTTGGGTTTTTTGGCCGAAATCTGACGATGTAAATCTGAGTAAAATTGTTATTTTTTGTTGTTTAAATTGCATTTATGAATGCATAAATGGATTAAGTGTGTTGAAAAACCCCTAAAGCACTTCTATTATATAAACTTAGCCACTCAAATCTATAGATTCAACCATTCTTCACTAGATTTAAGACAAATTCAAACAGAAAAAATCGCCAAAAAATAACCAAAAAATAAAAGGTTTAAACTAACTATGAGAATGTGGGAATTCAATTTGGTTTTCATATTTATAGTGTAGCGTTGTGTTATAAACATTGTCCTCTCCATCAACTCATACACCATTTTTGACTTAGAACTTTACACATATCCACATATTAATTAAAATGAAAAATATTTAAATAAATAATGAAAAATAAATATCATTTTAACTTTAAAAAATAATTAATATTAAAATTAAAAGATATATATGAAATATGGGATAATTGGGGAGAAAATATTTTTTTAATATTTTAAACTTATAAATGTAAAAGTCAACAAACACAAATGAGATTTTCTCCTTTATTGAGATTAATACATATTAATTAATATTAGAAGGGATATTTTATTTCGATATGGTTTTACCAAACCTTATCATGAACTTAAATATAAAAGAAGGTTCATGAACCCATGGTGGATGGAAGGGTTTGAGTGTAATTAAAGAAAAATGTTTAAATAAACTATTTATAAATTCAAAGACATGTAATGATTTTTTTTTAAATAATGTTTAATATTGTCCTTAGATGGAGATGGTGGAAAAGTCTTTTTAATGATAAAGCAAAGATGTAATAAATTATTTGTTTTAAATATATTTTAAATATTTTTATTTGTCTTCAAATTGAAGTGGTGGAAAAGTTTTATTAATGGTAAAGCAAAGATTGAATATTATTAAAGAGGAGAATTATTTATACCTAATCAGATTTTATTATGCTTTTTTAAATTATATTATAAAATTATAAATAAAATTTATTTTTAAAATGTAACAAGTGGAGAATTATTTATATATCAATAGGATTTATTATATTATACTATAAAGATATAATGTTTTACAAAATTATAAATAAATTTGTAATAGGTGGAGTGTTATAATTTGTTTATATTTATAAAAAGGTTATTTCAAAGTAATAAAATTTATTAAATTTGAATTTAAGATTAGGGTTTGAATATCATTTATCTTTACAGAATAAGATATTAGTAGTGAATTAGTTTTTTTTAATTTTGATAGAGGATTTAATCCTAATTCTTCAAGTTTATATATAGAAATTAAGATGATGTAATCTAATGGACTTTACAAAGTTATTTGGAGAAGTAGAGAGGTTATGCAAGAGGCCATCTTTTTCATGATGGAATGATTTATTGAGTGGGTCTAACAATTAAGAACATGGGTTTCCTCCTTAGATGTCATAGGTTTGAATTCCAAGAGGGTAGAATATGTATACCTTCTTAGACTAAAATAGTCAAATCATTGTACAAAGAAGGCCTCTATCCCACAAAGAAAGAGGTCTCATACATCACTTTAGCATATAGCTAGACTATGACCTTAATTTAGATTATTATTTAATATTATATAATTTTAGATTGGGAAGAATAATTACATTCATTTTGTTGTGTACTAATAAGTATGTTTGATACCCATAACAATTGAAGTCTACAAAGAAACACAATGACCCAACTTTACTATATCAATGTCCTTATGAGATCTTGATATTGTTATCTACCATGAAATCAATTTTTTTTCCTTTCATAAAATCACTAAGCTCGAAATAATAATAAATTGTTTATTTATTGTTTGTAGCTTTAATTTCTAATTATTATAAATTAGAGAAAAATAGATTCATTTGCGCTTTTTCATTTAATTTCATTGAATTGAAAAACTAACTTAGGTTTGTTGCTCATGGAACTAGTTGTTGCAAGCTCCCTGGCTTCATGATCCTTCAATACCTCTCTAGGATATTAACAACCAACTCTTAGTTGTAAAATATATATTTTGCTTAACTATTATTTCAATTTTGGACTTGGTTTTAAATAGGATAGGCTTGGCTCTACTTGTAAAATCATTACAAGTGGATAGAATGTTGCCTAAAAGGCTACTTAAAAGAACATAAAAATCCCATATGTATCTTGCTCTCCACCTTTATTCAATTGGCATAAGTGCATAGAAATCCAATATATTATTTCATTTTGCAACTTTGAATTCTAGTTTAGAGTATTTTTTAATTCAATGTTATTGATTATGTATGTAGAATAACAAGGTTGAATGGCAGCGTATACCTGCTGCTATGCAGGTATAATAAAATAAAACAATAGTTGTATTGAATCCACCGCATGCGTCGAGATGAATAACAAATTCATTTGTTGAATATGGCAGGCAAGCGTCATCTCATTAAAGGACGTTGAAAATCCTTCCGCAGCCTACGCAGCCGCGGCAATAAGAGATGCATTTGAACAACGAATCACAATTTAAAAAAATGTTTTAAAATAATTAAAAATAAAAATAAAAATCAAATTGTAATGTTATACCTTTAAAAATGCTCAAAATTATTTTGGTCAAACCCCAGCTAATAGAGGATCAATACCATATCCAATACTATATATCACGGCAAGCGGCAGGTATAATAACCAATATCCCTTCACATTATTTTGAATGATCTAAAAAAAACCCAATTTCATAAAACATTTAGAGTATACATTGTAAAATGCTCAAACTTATATTTAAGGTTAACACTCAAAATTTGTAATATAAAAATAAAACTTATATTTAAGTTTAACCCTTAAAAAAATTGTGAAAAAAAAATACAAATGCCATCAACTTTGAATTGTACAAAA
>SNQJ01S0019645.1:172579-190809 GCA_010110895.2 Picea sitchensis
TCGGATAGATCTTTCTAACGAGGTATGGAACGCGTCAAACGGAGATCGTATGCCAAAGTTATGTCCCCGGGAAGTTGATGTACCAACTTACCCAAACATGGCCCATAGTCTTGGTGTTTCATCTCCTAGGGTTAGGTCTTTGGATGTTTAGGGTTTTTCCATTGTTTCTCAATAAGAATAGGCCTTCAAGCCTCATTGTAACACAGTTTAGAGGCCAGTAGCCGCCACATCTCTTCTCAGAGATAAGCTACCAACGCCCTAGCTAGTTTATTTCCATTCTGTTTGTAAGCATATTTCGGTCATTTGTTATTAATGAAATGAAGTCTTATTTCCGCTGCATCTCTGTGTTTATGTGTATTTCTATATTTCATTGTGTTCCTACATAAATCTGGATCACAGAGGGAGTCACTTTACTTAGAGAGAGTCAAAACTATTTGAGAAGGAGGAAGAACATAACCATCATTGAGGCAACCAATGCAATGATGCATGATCAGAGTCTTCCTATGATTCTGTGGGTAGAAGCATGCATGACAACAGTATATGTTCAGAGTAGGAGTCCCCACCAGATTTTGAAGAACATAACTCCCGAAGAAGCCTTCACCGAGGTGAAGCCTGAGATTGGACACTCAGGGTATTTGAGTGCCTAGTATATTTTTCATGTACCCAAAGAGAAGAGATCCAAGCTACACCCTTAAGGGAGAAAGGGTACATTTGTGGGGTATAATAAATCTTATAAGGCATATCGGATCTATATCACTGGCTAGAGATAGATTGAGATAAGCAGAGATATTATCTTTGAAGAAGAGATAGCCTTTCAAAGATCCAGAGAATCTTAGATGGAAATTGACAGTGAGATAATACCTTCTCCTCCTTCAGCAGTCCATAGGGAGACAAACATTATTCCTTTTGATCCAGATGATCCAGTTTCTCTAGTTGATATGCCCAGAGATATTGCAGTAGGGCATAAAAGGCCTGCATGGGCTCGACAAACTCTGCGGGAGGCAGAGGGACATACAAACCCTCAAGGCACATCCTGAGAGAGAAAGAGACTAAAGAGATTTTTGAGCTACCTTTCATCCATGAGCCACATCATTGATTCTAAGTCTTCTTATCATGGAGAAGCAACAGGTGAACAGGTATGGTAAGATGCCATGCCAGAAGAATATCAGTCTATCTTGAAGAATGATGTATGGGATATCATTCTGAGACCAGAAGGGAAGTCTGTAATAACTTCCAAGTGGATCTATAAGATCAAACATGCATCTGATGGAAGTGTCGAGAAATACAAAGCATATTTGTAGCCATAGGATTCTTGATGAGTTTGGGTTTCAACAAAAGTGTTGATGATCCAACTTATATTATCACATTGTTGGTGATGAGAGCCCGATTTTGGTGACTTATTCAGGAAGCCTTATTGTTGGATGCAAGCATGCATTGGCTTCTGATTTCAAGATGAAGGACCTTGGTATGATGCACTACTTCCTGGGACTAGAAGTATGAAACATGACTGATGAGATTTTCCTGAGTCAAGGAAAATATACAGTGAAGATATTCAATATGACAGAAGTGCAAATCCATGCCTACACCGATGATGATGGATTTGAAGAAAATAAATGATGTTGATTCAGGTGAGATTGGTCCACAACTGATTGGATCACTGATGTATCTGGTTAACACCAGACTTGATATATGTTATGCAATGAATGTACTTAGTCAATTCATGAGTTAGCCGAGACAAACTCACTGGATAACAACGAAGCATGTATTGAGATATCTACGAGGCACAGTTGGATATGGCCTGAGATATGCCTCCAGTGTGGACTTGAGTTTGCAGGGATATGCCGATACATATTGGGTAGGGAACGTAGTGGACCAGAGGAGCACATCCGATTGTTATTTTACCTTGGCGTCTGCCATGGTTTCTTGGTGCAGCAGAAAACAAAGCTCTATGGCCTTGAGTACTACAAAAGCAAAGTATATAGCATTGAGTGTGGCAGTCCACGAAGCAGTGTGGCTTCGCAAGCTTCTGACAGATTTATTTGATCATGAGGTGGATCCTACCACTATTCATTGTGATAATCAAAGCTGTGTGAAGCTCTTTGAGAACCCTATGTTTCATGATAGATCGAAACACCTTGAGATAAAATATCATTATGGTGCAGAGGAAAGCAGCACACGTGCAGTACCTTCCTACCCATGAGCAGATTGCATATATATTCACCAAACCGCTTGCCAAGACGAAGTTCAAGTACTTTCGTGAGAGACTTGCCCTGGTGGAGAATACCTCCCTAGCTGAGACGGAGTGATGATGATTACACCCAAGACAAAGTTCGAGTACTTCCATGAGAGACTTGGCCTGGTGGAGAATGCCTCCCTAGCTGAGAGGGAGTGTTGATGATTACATTTGTGTGATACATCCTCCAGGACACAAACTGAGTGAGTCGGCCTGAGAGAGATCCCATGAGTTCAGTGTGTTGTTCCTCTCTAAGACGAAGAAGGAACGTTGTGTGCCCCTATGTGGGGTGAGGAAGCCCATGACTTGGGTGTACCCATGAGATGGGTGTGTGGTTCCTCTCTGAGACGGAGATGGAATGTTGTGTGCCCCTATGTGGGGTGAGGAAGCCCATGAGTTGGGTGTGTTGTTCTCTCTGAGACGGAGATGAAATGATGCACTGGTCTCCTCTGTGCAGAGAGTTGAGATGATGTGATACTCCAGATGATTCTCCTGTGAGACGCAGTGAGACATAGATCTGTTGAGTAGGACGTTCATGTGGTTGAGCACAGGTGAACGTGATCCTAGTGGTTGAGCACTAGTGAGTGTGTATTCTGACGATTCTCCTGTGAGACACAGTGAGATAGAGACGTGGACATCCTAATGGCTGAGCACATATGGGCGTGCCCCTAGTGGTTGAGCACTAATGGGTGTATGAGATCCCTTGCTATATTGTCCAAGAGTCAGACTTACCCGTAACCCTAATTGTGATGTAAAGGGTACAGGTCAACCCCACCATAAAGTGAAAGACAATTAATGTAAAAGAAAATTAATATGGTAATTATTAATTATATTGTGAGTTATCGAGGTCGGCCCTGTTGTGCCGATAGACACTACTTTTGATATGTCCAGTCTAATATAAATAAAGGTAATTTCCCCATTGAGGAAACATAACACAAGTGTGAGTTTGGAAATTTCAACAAGTACTTGTTCTTGGGCTGAAGTGCACACCTCTCTTGGGCGCTAGCTTTCTAGGTTTTGTGAGCACCCTTTTATGTGCTAGGTTTATGGTGTGTGAAGTCTTTCTCTTGAAGAATATAGCAAAGGATTAGTTGGGTTTTCTTCCCTTGTTGAGAAGGGTTTCCCAGGACACTTCTTGTGTACTTATGCATGGTATTTCTTCTTGTGATCTTAGTTGTTGTAACAATTTGTTAATGGTGAAACTGCAATTGTCTATGGTTCAAGTAAAATGCTAAAATTGGAATGAAATTCATGCTTGAGCCTAGCTTAACAAAAAATCAACAGTGAAACCAATGTCTTGGTTCCTTTATCTGACCATTTGAGGCAAACTCCCTTTGTCATTGAAAAACATTCTTGTTCAGTTTTCCTCACTGGTTATTCCCTCTTTCTGGGATAACCTTCTTGCCACAAGTCTTCTTCTCAACATAAAAAAACTTCATCTTTCAATTGTACCCAATTGATATTCCAATCCATCAAATAATCCATCTTTGGAGGTATTGCTCCACGTAGCAATATCATATTTGCCACAAGCTAGGGCACAATAGTCAGCACATCACAAAGATGATGTATTGGTGATTCTTCGATGATAAATACTATGGGGAAAATGAGATAAATGAAAAACAACTCCTTGTTGAATAACATAATATGCTAGCTTTTTCCTTGGCTAAATATAAATACTATTACTCCAGTGTACAAATCAATTATGAGTGTTGTGATGGACTCACTCATCCACCCATTCTCCTCCAAAAGATGCCCAATTACAATGAAAGCACAAAGTAGAGTAACAAACAACGTTATTGCAACCACTGAGGAGTGATTTGATGTATTGGCAAGGCCCATCTTCACCATAAATGAACGCAGAGGGCCCATATGATCAACCATGGTCAAGTCAATATGATCCCCCATGGTTGAACTCGATCCCCGACAATTTTCAGTTTTGCTTCAGGAAAACACAAATCTAGATCAACCAACCCCACGTCAAATAAAATCTAGCCTTGCAAAATTCAAGCTTAGACCTATGCATTCCCAAATGTAATAGGAAATTCTTGCTCTGGATCAATCCAACAAGAGAAATCAATTCCAATGTCGATTCACATCGACCGATTTAGACCAAAAGGAGCTAGCAATTAGCATGCGTTGTGTTGATCCCGATAAATCTAGAAGAGGAGAAAACTCGCGTAGCTAGGCTCGACAACTCGAATTCCCTAGGCACCCGACGGAGCAACTCCTTAACATCAAATTTTTGAGATATTTCCAGCCAAACCTAATGGTCGAAACATTGACGTATCTCTTTGTTGTTGAAAATGCGTTGGAGCATAAGAGTTTTGCCCTGCCTTCCCATGCCCACAACGACAATGACTGGAGAACTATCTTGCTTCAATATCTATTCAGTAATCACTTTAATATTGTCATTCATGCCCACAATTTGTGATTCTTGAAGGAGAGCATAGCACCTTTCCCTACTTTCATTAAAACTATCTATTTCCAATGGCCAACCATGAACATGCACATATAAAGCAGACGCAAGTAATTTTAAGATTCTCAGCTTTCAGTTGGATCCGCTTGAGTCGCTCTTTTAATTCCCTAATATCGTGGCCCATCTTTAACCGAAAGATCAATTTGGAATATATGTTATCAACTATCCCACATTATTCCACCGGATACTCAACATCGACGGCATAATCCTCGAGACTGTCAAACCAATTGGATACTGAACTAGAGGATGTTGAACTCTTGGGAGAGTGAGTTTGCAAACATAGGAGTGAAATCGTCTCTAAGCGCACTAACAACAATTGCTTCTGCCATGTTTCACTTGGAGCAATCTCCCTTCCACTCTTCGTTTGTTCGCGTAGTTACCGACTCTTCAAGAAAACATGTACCCGCATAGCAAGTTTAGCCTTCACTCCTCAAGCCTACTCTTGTTGATATGTGTCATAACAAACTATCTCTCATTTTCCTGGGCCCTCCTGTGGGGGAGTCAAGCCTAGTCCCGCTCTGATACCATGCTGATTTTTCTATATGAGATGATATTTGATCGATATTTCATTACAATGATGAGTGTTCCATATATAGAGAACATATGGTGATCATCCATGAAAGGATGCGTCCCTTGGATAATAAAAAACTATTTATTATTATTATTATTAATTATGATATATATTATTTAATAATTATTAATTATATTATTAATTATTAATCTAGAAGAACATCTTCCCAACGTTGTCCAAACCTCAACATATTTACCCTTTGCGAGCACGTGAAAAGATATTCTTCTCTTTCTCCTTATCATAATCAAGAGGATCATTAATAAAACCTATTATCTATATATAAACATTTTACAGTTTATGAAAACATCTTTAGAAAAGCTTCAAGCTATCTCCATTCCTCATAACTAGCGGTCGGAAAAAGAGAAATCTATCATGAAAGTCAAATACACATCTGATTGTCATAGTTGGAACTCCATGGATTCTAGTTCTTCTCCCTCGAAATATTCATAAAGACCACAAGCCCCAGTGGGAAGAGCCAAAGTTTCCTTGGAAAGGGCATAACTTTCTCGTTAAGCTCCCAGAGAATATGGCTACAAGAGTGCCATTTTAATGCGTTGAGAGACTGGACAATGTCCTATAGCAATGGTTTCAATTGAATATCCAACACTAAAGCTTTTTTATTTACCCGGTCTATGACCAATTTAGAATCGCCCAATATCTAAAGCTTTTTTATACCTTTTTTTATGACAATTTCAAGCAACGTCCATAAGGTAATGAATTTTGCTCTGTTGTTAGTCCCTCTACCAGGAGCATACCTTAAATGAATAAAGTGATTCTGAATTATAAAGAGAACCACTCCAATGCCACATCGCAGAGGATGGCCCTTGGAAGCGCCAACAAAAAATCCCCATGGGATTTCCTGGTTGAGCTCGGGCATTATCGAGAGTCTAGTTTTCTTTTCATTAGGATCTAGCTTGAATTCCTTTGATATTTTGATTATGTGATCAACCAAGACTTAATGTGGCACCTTTTCGTTCTTAAATATATGCACATTACGTGCCCACCAAATAATATTGACCAATATGTGTGGCAAACCTTTGAAAAACTTTACAAAGTTTCTAGATAACAGGTCCTTTAGTCAATTTTCAAGCCGAACGTTGTTCCGAGAGGATTTTTGCATGAATTCATCCTTCATGAGCTTCATCACCTGCATAGTATTTGTACATAATATAAAGACATGATTTATGATTCTTTATTGGACTTACACAGAGCGCACATGCTTGGACCGAACCATCCCCCTTTTTATATCGTTATCCCAAGTCAAAAGCTTATTATTGATGGCCAACCAAAGAGTAATTTTACTCTTTAATGGGGCTTTCAGCTTCCAAATAGGGCCCCACCACCATTGTTTTTCAACAATTGTCTGCGTCTCCATAAGAGTTTGATATCCCAACTTTGTTGTGTAGTCCCTAATACTTGGGTTTTCAGTCCAAACAAATGAATCTTCCTCGTCCTCTTGAAGCCTAATGTAGTTTAAAACTAATAATTCAACAAATTGATTCCATTTGATCGTGTCTTTTCCTTACAGTCCCAGATCAGACGAGGAATTCCATCCATATATACCCTTAGTATGAGGAGATTGGGCCTTGATATCTTCAATGAAGAATATACGATTCGCATGGAGTTTTTGAACAATAGAGTTTGATAGCATGTAATCATTTTTAGATCCCATCCAAGGGTCTTCGTCAACTCTGACCTTCCTCACATTTCCTATCTTACATGAAGTCCATTGACCAACCAATTGGAAGGCGTGAAGCAATTCCTTCCAAACAATAGAACCATTGGAGGACTCCCTCGAAAGTCTGAACCAGTCTTCTATATTTTGTAGGCCCTACATGTATTTAGCCTTCATGACTCTACCCCAAAGACCATTGTTTAATGTCAACCTCCATAGACTTCAAGCAGCTAAAGACTAGGTGAAATGGAAAATGTTTTTCAGGCCTCATCCTCCAATATTTTTAGGGGTATCTATCCCACTCCATTTCACCAAAGGGAGTCCTCCAGAAGAATGTGATCTAGACCACAGGAACCGGAAGCTGGTTTTCTTAATTTTAGTCAATGTTCCTTTTGGGATCGTGGCTATCCAACTCCAATAGACTGGGATGCTTTCTAGAACATAATTGACCAACATAAGTCTTCCACCTCTATACATAAGCCTCTTAACCCAGAGGGAGATTCATGCCTCTACCTTGTTGTACAACCATATCCAATTGGTAAATCTATAGTTATTGGGTTTAAGAATGAACTTGAGATACTTGAACTCATATTGGAGGTCCTTTCGAGTGAAAGGAAGTAAACCACCAATTTGTTGAGCAAAATTATTAGGTAAATCATTAAGAATTAAACAAGATTTATCAACATTGATTTCCATACATGTTGCCCTGCAATAGAGATCCAATACTCCATGTAAGGAGGTGATGTCTTTCAAGGTTCCATTAATGAAACATGTAACGTCATCTACGAAGAGAAGATGGGAATTTTTTTCTTGTCCTGCCACAACTCCATAAAGATCTCCTTTTATCCTTGCATCTTCAATTATTTTTCTCAGAGCTTCAACAACGATTAGGAATAGGAATGGGGCTAAAGGGAAACCTTGTCCAAGACCCCTTGAGGCCCTAAAGAACCTTGAAGGTGCATTGTTGATAAGTATTGTGAAAGATATTGACTGGACACACCCCAATATCCAATTTACCACATAAATATCCATGCCCATTTTTATGAGAACGAGCCGCAGAAAGGTCAAACTAACGATGTCATATGCTTTAGACGGGTCCAACTTGAGGATAGTCGTTGCCTGCTTGTGTAGATGGGCATAGTGGAGGGCCTCTTGAGCAATAACCACAATATCGTGAATTTGTCTCTTCTAAAGAAAACCAAATCGCTCTTCCGATATTATTTCACTGAAAATTTGCTTTAGCCTCCTAACTATGATTTTAGCCACGATTTTGTAAATTACGTTGCAACACAAAATGGGATAGTAGTCCTTGAAGGAGATCCCATCTATTAAAAACTAACTTTGGTTTCATACTCTTGGAACTAATTGTTGCAATCTTCTTAGCTTCAAGATCCCTGATACCTATTTAGGATATAACGAGCTAACCCTTGGTTGTAAAAATATATATTTTTCTTATCTATTTATTCAATTTTGGTTTTTATTTTGAACAATATTTGTTTAGTTTTGCTTATAATATTGTTGCATATGGATAAAAAAATTGTTTTAAAAGTTGCTTAAGAGAACATAAAATTACATCACTCCCTTTTGTACCCAGTGGGAACCAAATACCATTGTTTAGTATCAACCTCCATAGACTTCAAGCAGCTAAAGACTGGGTGAAATGGAAAATGTTTTTCAAGCCCCAGCCTCCAAGATTTTTGGGGTAGCTATCCCACTCCATTTCACCAAAGGGAGTCCTCCAGAAGAATGCGATCCAAACCACAAGAACATAAAGCTGATTTTCTTAATTTTAGTCAATGTTCCTTTTGGGATCATGGCTATTGAGCTCTAGTAGACTGGGATGCTTTATAGAACAGACTTGACCAACATAAGTCTTCCACCTCTAGACAAAAGCTTGTTAACCTAGAGGGAGATCAATGTCTCTACCTTCTTGTACAACCATATCTAATCGGAAAATATATACTTATTGGGCTTAAGAATGAATCCAAGATACTTGAACTCGGATTGGAGGTCCTTTCGAGGGAAAAAAAAATAAACCACCAATTTGTTGAGCAAGATTATTAGGTAAATCATTAAGAATTAAACAAGATTTATTAACATTGATTTCCATACTTGTTTCCTTGCAATAGAGATCCAATACTCCATGTAAGGAGGTAGTGTCTTTCAAGGTTCCATTAATGAAACATGTAACATCATCTACGAAGAGAAGATGATAAAAAATTTCTTGTTCTACCACCTTAACTCCATAAAGATCTCCTTTTATTCTTGCATCTTCAATTACTTTGCTAAGAGCTTTGACGATGATTAGGAACATGAATGAGGCTAAAAGGAAACGTTCTCTAAGACCCCTTGAGGCCCTAAAGAACCTTGAAGGTGCACTGTTGACCAATACCATGAAAGATATTGTCTGGACACACCCCAATACCCAATTGACCACAGAAATATCCATGCCCATTTTTATGAGAATGAGTTGCAGAAAGGTCTAACTAACCATGTCATACACTTTAGACAGGTCCAACTTGAAGATAGACGCAACCTGCTTGTGCAGATGGACAGAGTGGAGGGCCTCTTGAGAAATAACAACAACATCTTGAATTTGTCTCTTCTGAAGAAAACCAAATCACTCTTCTGATATTATTTCACTGAAAATTGGCTTTAGCCTCCTAGCTATGATTTTAGCCATGATTTTGTAAATTACGTTGCAACACGAAATGAGATAGTAGTACTCGAAGGAGCTCCCATCTTGTTTTTGGGGGATAAGGGATATATATGTATATGTATATGCTTTTCATTTTATTTCATTAAATCAAAAACTAACTTTGGTTTCATACTCTTGGATCTAATTGTTGCAATCTTCTTAGCTTCGGGATCCCCCGATACTTATTTAGGATATAAGGAGCTAACCCTTGGTTGTAAAAATATATATTTATTTAATTTTGGTTTTTTTTTTTTGAATAAGATTTGCTTAGTTTGCTTTTAATATCGTTGCATATGGACACAAAATTGTTTTAAAAGATGGTTAAGAAAACATAAAAATTACATCACTCCCTTTTGTACCCCTTTCTTTAGTTAGCATAAATGCATAACAACATTTCATTTTGTGTTTATCTTTTAGTTTAAAAATTATAGTTTTATTTTGCAACTTTCAATTTCAAATTTAGAGTAGTTTTTGATTCAATGTTTCTAATTATGTATGTAAAACAATAAGAGTCAAAGCTGGGAAGAGTTCAATAGGTAGTATCTTTTTTTGATGTACCAGTGGGACCCTTAGAAGTACTTGGATGAAATTTTGTCTTTCAGTTATCGAATAGAGAGAAAAGTCAAAGCTAGTGTTTGAGTTGAAATAGTTTGATTTCCCTAGTAAAGCACTGATTCTATGTACTAATAAAACCGGAACAAAGGTTTTCTCTTTCTTCATGCTACATCTAACTTTTGTCTTTTTTCTCATATGCTCCCTAAAGGGGACTCAAAGTTAAAGAAATAAAAGAGTTATCCTTGCTCAAGCGAACCTTCAAGATTATATTCAACCTATCTATTTTTGTATAACAACTTAAAAACTAAACTTAAATTACACCCTTAAGTTGCACATATTTTTAAATTATCAATCTACCTACAACTTACACTACTTACCTACAATATCTTACATGTCACATGGTATGCTTTCCCTTAACTACTTCTTAACTTGCTCTCACTGTCTTTCTTCCTCTTCCCATTTATCTTCATTTCTTTTTTTATATGATCCCCCCTTACTCTCGCTTTCTTTTCATCCTCTATTTTAGTTTCTCTTTCTTCCTTTATTCTTTGTTGTTTTAAGCTTTCTTATTTATCCTCTTTCCCTTTTTTTTCTTTGTGTTTCTTCTTTTTTGTCTTTTTGTTTCTCGTGTCTGTCCCTTCTTTCTTTTTATATATTTTCCCTTTCTTTCTTTTTTTTCCTACGTGTTTTCTATTTCCCTTCACCTTTCACCACCTCAAACTCCCCTTTGGGTGAGATCTCACCAAGTTATGGGATGTTGTTCAACTCCATCTACATTTGTGATGGATTTTGTTGAAAACAAATACTAATGCCAAACTTCACAATAAAGTTACTCCAATGTAAAATACTTATTCCAAACCTTAGGGCTTATTTGCTTCACTACGTGATAACAATGACAAACCTTATGGGAAGGTTTATTCGTTATAGTATTCTAATGCCTAACTTCTTAAGCAAGTCGTTGTGAGGTTACTTCACTTAATANTTTTCATCCTCTATTTTAGTTTCTCTTTCTTCCTTTATTCTTTGTTGTTTTAAGCTTTCTTATTTATCCTCTTTCCCTTTTTTTTCTTTGTGTTTCTTCTTTTTTGTCTTTTTGTTTCTCGTGTCTGTCCCTTCTTTCTTTTTTTTCCTACGTGTTTTCTATTTCCCTTCACCTTTCACCACCTCAAACTCCCCTTTGGGTGAGATCTCACCAAGTTATGGGATGTTGTTCAACTCCATCTGCATTTGTGATGGATTTTGTTGAAAACAAATACTAATGCCAAACTTCACAATAAAGTTACTCCAGTGTAAAATACTTATTCCAAACCTTAGGGCTTATTTGCTTCACTACGTGATAACAATGACAAACCTTATGGGAAGGTTTATTCGTTATAGTATTCTAATGCCTAACTTCTTAAGCAAGTCGTTGTGAGGTTACTTCACTTAATAATGATAATGGGCTCTTTAATGAACATCAAGGCTTGAGAGTCATTATGATCTCTTGCTTTAATAGTTGAATGAGTAGAAAAAGTCCATCTATAATTTGCAACACGTCAATCAAAACCTTGAAAAACAAGTAAGCGAATTAAACAAAAGTTGCGTTTGAAAAAATACAAGCTTTTATTTCTTTGGGTTTTAAGAGCTATGAGTAACAAGTTGATAGCTAGATACTCCGAGTTAATAATATGGAATAAATTATTGATCTTGCCTATCAAATTATCATGAATGAATTACGATGGAAAGAAGTAGTACAATAGGATATTTAATCTCAATAAAAAAAATTCTCTACCCCCTTATTTTGATGCCTTTCCTCGTGCACTACGACTAGTCATGGGTGATCTTCTCTTTACACTGATCGACTTGACCGTAACCCCCTTCCTTCATCAGCAAGAGATAAAAACACTTCCCCCTACGGAACAATAGTGACTGGTAGCTTTGTTAAGCATACTAAGGGCAGATGTCCCAAATTACTTTGATAGATGGGTTGCAAAGGTGGTGGACTTGACAATTATGGGACAAGTCATTATCACTACTCTTGGGACTAAGACAAACCAACGTGAGAAGACACTTATTATCCTAAGACAACATCAATAGATTAGAATCACCCTCATAATTCTATTATAATTGACATGCAAAAACCATATCATCTACCATCCAATTATTCTACCATACTAATTTGCAAGAACTTTAAAACCTGCACCATTTACTGATTCATCTACTATTATAGATGTAAAAGAATAAGACCTTGGACCATGCATTTGTTGAACTATTATATACTAACAACAACCAAAACATTCACCATCTACATTTCATTCATACCAACATTCAAATAATAACAACTATTCTTGTAGTTTGACCATTAAAAAGTGTCGATGGCAAACATTTGGATTGATACCCATGATCAGACTGTGTAGTTAGATTGATCATTGGTCATGACAAGATTTGAGCTTTAATAACATATTTGTTGTACCACTCTCAACTTTAGCATGTTTTTTTACCATAGTCATTCTCATTTCTTCAAGACTATTAATTAATTCTTTGACAATGTTGAGGGATTAGAATCCCTAACCTTGATTGCTCACATGTACGCTAAATTTTTGCATAAACCTTTGGTTGCTTTGCTAGTTTCGAAGAGGTTCATGTGAAAAATCTTGTATATCTTGGAGGCTAAGATTTCAAGAAGGACTCGCCCTTGAGAGCTTGTATAAATATTGTCAAAGGTAAGGTTAGCATCATGAATGGTTACGATCGTATTCCCTACTTCAAATAAACATGAAGGGAGGATGGTGTTGTAATGTTTTTTTGTCCATTTTGACCACATCTTTCCGGTCAAACGAATATTAAGGGGGGTCTTGGGATGTAACATTTACTAGGTCATATAAAAAAGTGATTATTTGTCGAATGGTTGAGTTGTGGTCTTAAAAGTTGTCTTATGTCACATTTCCTTCTTGGTGTCCCTAAGTAAAGCTCAAGGGGGGTGTTAGTTTTTTGGGTGGTAATCTTATCTTAGTGATACTCGTGACTCTTTGGAAATCTAATTGGGTTACATTAGTGGCCCTTAAGTGGTAAGATTGCATTTCTTCCTATGTTAGTTGACATTTGTGACTTAGTTGACTTACGATTATCTCCCACATTTGACAACTATATATGAGGTGTCTTGTGCTCATTTCTATCATCAAGTCATATCATGTATATGCCATTCATTGTAATACATTACATATTAGGGTACAATTTTACCTATTCATATATTGCATTTCTTGGGTTTACTCTTGAGTATTTTGTGTGAAATTAATCAATGTTATATTACCAACTCTAACATGTCTTCAAACACGAATGTGTTTTATGTCATCATAGTATAACAATATACATCAATATGTTGCAAGTGTGCCATGAGGATGTGTAAATGTTTTAATGAATGATGTTCTTACATGAAAAGATCTTAGGTCATATATTTTTTTTCTCAAACTGTGTGTTTATCATTGTTTGTAATGACTTATTAGTTAGAAAAGTGTCAAGTCTGTGACATGCTTTTCAATTTCTTCATAGTGTGATTAAGATAAATATGCATCCCATCCTTTGAAAATTAGATAAAATTCACATATAAACTTGCTTTTACTAAACTAAAATCCCAAAATCAGATAAAACTCCTCATTTTGCAAAATTGAACCTATACTCATTTCTCTAATATATGATTTGCATGTTTAGTTCAATTGGAATCTTGCATCTTTATTATTTTAATTATATTGACAAACTTTTTATGTGGAAAACAATATTCTACTTCTTTATTATCAATTTTGGAAACGATTTTGAATTAACATTAATATCATTTTTTTATCACGTTCAACAAAAATTCAGAAAGGAAGATAAATGCTTCTTTTCGACGCAAGCCTTCTATGGTGATCATGTTCTTTAAGAAGGACAAGTGCCTTTAGCCTTTTGTACAATATGCTAACATTGTTAACTATGGATAATCCAATGCTTGATCTAATGATAAATTGTTCATATTATGTATTTATCAATAAAAATGTATCATTTTTTGTCAAATCCTGGCAAGCGTTAATGGAAACCTACTTGTTACTATATTGATTAGTATGGTTTATAATAACCAAAAGTTGATACTGACCATTTTCTTGATAATTACAATACATTATTTGTGTTCGTGATTATGTGCATGAGATGTTAATTGGCATAAATAGTGGTGGAAAAAAGTATTAATTTAAAAAAACAAAAAAATGGAGTTAAATTGAATGTATAGAGCATTTATTTGGTATTTGTAAGTGACAATTTTTAGTATTTTACTAAAACTCTAATTATGTTCAATCAACATTTATTTGAACCGCAAACATATTTCATTTCTCTATAAACTTTGTTTTAACTATGATCATGTAGCAACCTCATGTTCAAAGGCAAATTCTCCACATACTATCAAAGGGAAAACTAGGAAGCCTTTTGGTGGAAAGATTTGAGGATGGACCATCATTGGGCAGAACCAAGCACGACTTCAACACAAACCATATCTACAACTTTTGAAATGTTGTTGTATCATGTCCAATGGAGTGTGATAAAGACACTAATTATATTATGAATCAAGAGGCAACTTCCCTATCATTGCTCTCATTGCATGAAGACTCTAATTATGGGAATGAGAAGAGGAGGTATGAATTGAATCCCTAAATCAGGTAAGAGAACTAATTCATGTACTTATACTAAATGATGAAAAATAATTAAACATGATAGAAACTCTAGCAACCCCCATTAAATGGTTGATTGAAAAAACATTATGCAAAAGAAAGAGAAAAATCACAAAAAAGAGAGATTGTGATTTGCATTTAAACTTCCATTTGAAAAACAACATATTCAATGCCCTTTTGAATATCGAAATCAACAAATATCATTCAATACCCTTTTACACATTGAAGTCAAGAAATTTCATTCATAATGTGAGAATACAATGTTTGTATTCATTTTGATGGCCATACCAATTTGAAATTCTTTATAACACTATGATAATCTTTATGGCACACAATTCAATTAAAAAAAGTTAAGACCTAAAGATATTTATGTATATGGACGTTTATGAACTTCATTCTACTACTACAACATTTTAACTTGAAAGGTTATTCTATTACTATAACACTTTAATTTGAAAATCTTTTTGATTCATTTTAATCTGAAAGTCTCATTGATATTAGTTGTTCACATACTGATCCTTATCATTTTTTCTTAAAAAAGAGCACATCAAGGAAACACAATTAGCTTAACTTACTTTAGTGTGCCCACTTGTCTAAAATTTTTTTTGGAGGGTTGATAAAATAATAGGATTTATTTACAAAAAATTACAGTGATGTGTGTTTTAAAGAAAATTATAGCACACCCTTCTACAAATTCAAGAAATGACGTTCCTTAARAAGCATGAGGATCTATWACTTATGAAATAACAAAATTCATGAATGAGAGGTAATAATGGAATTGAATATAAATATCCCTTTCAAATGGTAGTAATATGGAAATTGCATAAGGTTGTGATGGAGTTTTTTCGCCTCTCTYAGCATGTCGACCTTTCTTCAGAGTTGACCTCCTTCAATAACTTAATAGATGATGTAGATCCTCTTAGATCCCYTCACATTGAATTCCTCTTACTCATGGACAATTATGTAGGTTTGAAAATGGCCTCCATAGCCTATCGGGTGCCTTTGGCCTCCTTAAAAGCTCCTAAGTTGCCCTTGCAAATCCCTCCTCTGACTAACATCATAAAGCCTCCATCYCCCTCCTCTCTTGGGGTCTATGGGACCCTCTCTCTTTGAGGAAGTTATAGCATCTCTAACCTCTCTAGACAAGGCGCCCCCTGTGCTATATTTCAACGATGCAATAATTYAAGGGAACCTAATAGAGGGAAGCCCTCRACACTTTAGAATCCACRTGGCAAATGAAGCCCCAACCCCATAAATAGACSTAGCAAAAGATGCAATATAATAATCTGAATTTTACAAAGAAAATGGGCTTGTATGCAGCTTCAATGGAATCTGACCCACATTGCCAAACCTTCATCAATGGATCTCTTACACCTAGAAACTGSAAATAAAGGGAAAACCTATATCTATCCTTGCACCAAGGGTTTCATCCTAGTGGAATTTAACCTCACTGAAGACATAGATTAGATCCTAAATTTGTGACCGTGGTTTTGGGGAAATTTGGACTTAACATGAAGCCCTATACTCCAACCTTTAATCCAAGTTCAAATTCCCTCTCATATGCTCTAGAATGGGTACCATTGCACTCATACAATTATGATTCGCTAAAATATATTGGAAGTGCATTGGGAAATTTCTATTTTAGGAGTGTTGAGATGGAGCAAAGGTGCACCACTACCTATGCTCATATGGGTGTATACATGGACTTTAGTGAAGGTTTCCCAACAAAAATCAAACTTGTCGCAATGCACCACATCCAGACTCAACCATTGTACTATACACAAGTTGTCTTTCATCATTGAATCTACTTTGAAATAGGACACATTTTAGTGTATTGCCCTAAGGCCTCAAAGGTAGGGTGAGCAAGAAAATATCAATGGAAACCCACTTGGTGGGAAGGATCAATGGAGCCCCATCACTTGATTATTAAGGACCTCCATGAGGTTGAGAAATAGAGAGCCCAAACTGAAGCTCAAGGTTATATCAATTAGTGAGCCCAATCACCACCCAAATTCAAGTGAATTGGGAAGACTAAGTGGAGGAAGAGGAAGAAACTATGGAGATCATGGAACCCCTCACAAAAAAGAGGAGAATATAGAGCAAGAATGGGAACAGATAGATCAACATGATCTTGTCATGCTACTTTACTAATGAGAAGAATGTACAACAATCATCGAGAAGAAAATAACACAAGCCACCACACCAAAGGATGATCTACATGGCAATAAATCAACGCTAGAATCTCTTTTAAATATGCATTGCCTCAGTGTTCAATTATGCTTTCAATTTATTTGTTGTATTCATCTAAATCAAGTTTTGAAAGATGCTCCAAGAAAAATAAAGAAGTGAGTGCTTGGGAATCCCCTAGTCTTAATTGTGTTGGGGGGATTTCTCCACAAATATGTCTACATCCTTTCTTTTTTGCAACTTCATGTTATACAATGCAACCACAACTTTTTAATATAAATTTTCATTTGACATGGTTAAAAAAAAAAGTTTTTAGACATAAGAATTGTCAAATTTAATAAGGAATAGTCATTAAGTATATATATAGTTGGGAGATTTCTCCACAAATAAGTTTACATTCTTTCAATTTTTCTTAACTTTATGTTTTACAGTGCAATTGCAATTTTTTAATATAAATTTATGTTTATCACTTAAAAAAAAGAAAATTCTTATAGGTAAGAATTGTCAAATTTAACAAGGACTAGTCATTATATGATTTATATATGTAATATGGTAATTTGAATAATTTTTTTTCAATGAAACACTAAACATTAATCTACATTAAAAAAAATTAAATATTTAATGTATGTGATTTTGTCATTATATGGTTTATATATATGTAATATGGTAATTTGAATAAATTTCTTTCAATAAAACACTAAACACTAATCCTCACTAAAAAAATTTAAATATTTAACGTATGTGATTTTAAAAAGGTGTGAGATTGTCTAAACTTACTTAAAAAACATAATAACCTATATTAATTAACGTTTCTTGCAAAGGCTAATCATGTCACTTTTTAAAATTTAAAATTTCAATAAAGACAATAATAACTTTCCACTTTCACTCACTCAACTCACTTTTTATAAACTGTTTATAAAATAAATAAATAAATAATGAAAAATCACTCTTTATTTTTTATGGTTTTTTTTTTTTACTTATTAGTAATGGCTAGTTCATTCATGAATAGTAGAAGTAGCATAAATGAGTACATCCACACTTCAAAAGTCAATGTGTCGTTGGTTAGTCGACCTTTTTAACCCACATGAACTTTATGCTATGTACATCTATTTGGAGGTAAGTACTAAAGTTGTTAGAGGGATTTTGACTTGACTTGACTTTA
>SNQJ01S0019645.1:192497-202820 GCA_010110895.2 Picea sitchensis
TTATTGATTAGAGCAATCCCCTTTTGTGGATAAAGATAAAATATATTTATTATTGATTAGATCAATCCCCTTTTGTGGATTGATCATGTCAACCATTGTAATTGACCAAATCCCCTTTTGCGGATTGGTCAAACCCTAATTGTAATAGGCTAAGTAAGAAGTCGACCCCAATATATATTAAAGAGGCCCCATAATATATTAAAGGTGGTTATAACCATCCATAAGAAGAAGTCGGCCCTGCCAGTGAAGAGACACTTCCACACGTGCCATAATTGTATAGATAAGAGAGGCCAGTGCCTCATTTGAACACACACTCAGCTCACTCATCTAGTGCACAAGTTTTGAAGGAAGTTGCAGTTGTTGGAAGAAGGAAGAGAGAGAGGCGTGTTGCTCAGTGTTGGATATTCTCTGTTGTCTGGTTCATTATCTTGGCATTGTATTGTCTATCTATATTAAGGAATTTTTGCTGGGTTTTCTTCCCCTTGAAGGTTTCCCAGGATAAATGCTTGTGTACTCTTGTGATTGTGTTTCTCTCAGTGATCCTGTCTATGCTATTGTTATCTAGTAAATTAAAAACTACCTAATAATAACATAAACTTTAATAGGTTTTTGGATGGAGAACGATATTAATTATCAGTGAATACACTCATTAATAACTCCACATGACTCAACGAGAAAAAATCCAACAACCTCTAAACATTATACCTTTTTGCAAAAGAGATCAATCCAACCAAATTATCCATTAAAACTTGAAAAAAGGTTTAATTATAAGTATACAATATTTCTCTTATCACTATATGACAAACATGTCTTTCCCCAATCTTGAGGTATTGCAATGAATGAAGTTACCTTACAACATCACATTCAAATCTTTTGTCTAAAAAATTATAAGTGAGATTTCTATTTCACCAAAATTATCCAAAAATTACACTAAATGAAACATATCGCTTTAAAAATTTAAATTTGTAGAAAAATTAACACAACTTCCATTTAAAATAGTTAAAGATTAAAATAATCTCAAACACAAGTAACACGCCACTTAACCATTAAACCAACACATCATTCACAAAATTAATTTTTTTTCCAAATAAAAATATCTCGAATAAAGTGCATAGCTTAGAGTTGGACCACATGAAGTTGAGATATATTGAAGGGGGTTTACACATCTGTTACTTTGAACTTATTTGAAGCATTCCTTCAACCACCAATTAAAAAAGAATTGTTGGTTGTAGATTTACTTGAGCATGAACTCCAAGTTGGTGTGATTTCAAATCTAAACCTAATGATTGTGGGCCAAAAGAATATCTCCCCATATACCAGGCATAACAAAAGCATGATGAGCTCCCTGAGTGAAGATAGCAGGTAAAGACAATGCACACACAACAAGAAGGAGAGGAGGAGAAGTCATCTATGGTTGAGTGGAAACTGGGCCATGCACATGGAAGAGATGAAGTCCCAATCATCCACGTCATCAACACTCCAGTGCCAGGTCCACCATCTCATACTAACTAGATTTAAATTCAGGAGAAGGTATTTTCCTGTGATGGGGTCCTCCTTATCATAAGCCCTATAGTGGGGTCTCCAAGATAAGGAAGTGGGCCCCTCATCACCTCAACATATAGAGGGAAAAAGAGAAGAGCACCATTTAAATTTGACATTTGAATTTTGGCACACCAACATGACTTTGCTTTGTCAATCTTAAACATCCATTTATGTATGCCACGCCATGTTTTCCTTTAATGTCTCATTATGTCGTTATGCTTGTTTTTTCACTTTTGTTTTTGCTGGTTAACTTTGTTTAGTGCATTCTAACTCTTTCGTTTTTTTGGTTTAGTGTAATTTTAATTGATGTAAAATGGATTTTTATTTAATTAAAATTTTTATGAGTTGAAAAAGAAGTTTATATTATGTTTTATATAATTTATCTATTTTTGTTTAATTATTAAAGTTATATATTAACCAACTTAATTTGTTTCATTGATTTATTACACATCTTATTTTATTTATAAAAGTTTAACAAAATCTAATAAAAATATGGTTTAATGACAAGTTAAGAGGTGATTGAATTTATATTAATGTTGAGATTTGAGTTCAAATCTCACAAATGGGTATTGATGGGGCCATGTGCAAGTTACAATGCAACGACTTAGTCAAAATAGACTTATAAATATCGTTTCAATTTTTTCTCTAAAAAAAACGTCATGTAATAAGCTTTATTATAGAACTATATGTCCAATTTGTTGCATTCCCTCAAAGTGACTATTTGAATTACATTCACAGAGATATTGATCCCATGTTTACGTAACATAGACATTAGTTGTCACAAGATAACAATGAATGAGCAAAACACACTAAACCAACATGATCATCACCTTTCTCTATTCCTCAATTTCCTACATTCACAACAATTGCAAGATATGGATGGTTTATAATGAATTATTTGCACCAAAAACTTTGTCAATCTAGATATTGGCTTTGCGGTGCAGGTCGCCGGATTGAGATAATATCATCCTTCCTCACTTTGATATTAACATCGTTGGTGATAATTGTCTCATTGCTTGTAGATTGTCTTTGACTTATGAGTATTATAAATACTTCCCGGTAATATTGCAAATGAAAAATTAACAAAAATGGACAATATATAATGTAAATGATAAAACTAATGATATTGAAAACTAACGATAATAGACAAAGTACATTGTAAATCATAAAATTAATGATATTGAATATCATATTGAAGAATTCAAATTACTTCTTATCCATATCCATGTGTAAGAGGTTTTAAGATTTTTTCAACTTCACTTTTCTAACACAATTTTTATTATTAATTTTAAATTTCATACACAAACAAAACTATTTTAAACTCATAACAATTTATAAATATAAATCTTTAATTAAATAATAAATAACAATTTCCATATAATTTTAATAAATATAAATCCTTAACCAAAATAACAAATTAAAATTCCCAAATTAACATTAATAATAATTACAAATTAAAATCCCAAATTAATATCAACAATAACAACGGCATGACATCCGTTCCTATCTCAAATTCAAATGGAATAAAAGTTGCAGGGTGGTGGGGAGGGAAGAGGGCTCTACAGTGTTCTACTATTCAAAAACCTAAAAAAAAAAAGTCAAAAAGAAAAAGGCAACAAAAACAAAATATCATTTCTGCTTTGGAAAAAACAAAAATAAACAAGGGAAAAAGGAAAAAGCAGAGGGAAATGAGAAAAAAATATTGCCGAGGCGTTGGAAATTATGTATTTATTTAATCCCAAAACATTTTATTTCCCTGTATTTTCAGAGCAGTTCTGATGACTGGAGATGAATGAAGGGAAGAAGGAAGAAGCTGGCACAACTATGTTTGCCCTTGCCCTCTAGCTGGTGGTCAGATGGTGCTTGCAGTTAGGGGCTTATTCCCAGGGAAAGGAGCTACAGTGGTGCACTTTCAGAGCTTGGTATCCTCACATCCTGCTGCTGAGTGCACGCTCTGAAGTGAGTTCTGCTTTCATTTTTCTCTCCATTCAAGAGCTTCCAGCTTACCTGTTTCATGTGACCGTGGTGGGTAGCCCTAGACAGTGTAGAAAAATCAGTTCCTGTAACACCGTTTTTGCTGCTACCCAGTATGAGGGTCCTTGGGTCTGGTTTCAGTTGAGGGTAAGGGCATTTTGTGTTCTCTGGCTTTGCAGTCCACTCCCAAGTGAACCTGGTCTCTGTTTTCTTTTCCATGAAAATCCTTTTACCCTATACCCACTGTGTTTTGACCCTGTGACCTGCATCTGGACAAAGCATAGTTAAGCCCCCACCTTTGTGTTTGTGTAATAGAGTGCAGAAGGGGAGCAGCTGGAGTGTGTGTTTGTGGCATCGTTTTGTTTTGTTTGAGAAGCAGGGCTGTTGTTGGGATGAGATGCTGTAATGAGTGTTTTCTTGAGGTTGAAGTGGGGTTTATGCAAACAAGTGATTAGGCATTTGGCGGTGGTCAGGCATTTGGGTGATACTTACTTACTCTGTGGTTGGGCATTTTGATGGTGCTATTTGTAAGAAACAACAGTTTGAAAGATAAAGGCTAAATGCCATTTTCTTTTTCATGGTTTTTGGTCATATTGGTGTAAGAGGGTGGATTCTGAAGTGTCGGTTGTGAGTTCTATTGTCGGCGCTTTTTTGAAATCGTCCTCAGCAGCAGGTTTTGATCTTGTGATCTACATCAGGCAAGCTGCAAAAGAAAACACAGGCACGTTGTGTTTGAGTGTCTTGGGAACGACGGTGGGCGCTTGGATATCTATGCATGGAAGGGAGAGAATCAATGGGCTTGCCTCCGTCTTCTGGCATGACAGCAGGGCCTGATTCATTTACCGGTGTTTCACAGAGAGGTCATGCGGGTGGCACTCTGCACGCAGGGATGGCGCCTGTAATGCGGCCTCATCCGAGTTCCGGTGTTACGATTGCATCGAATCCAAACAATTCTAGCTCTTCTCCATTCCACACAGATTCATCTACAGCCATTGTGTCGCATGGGATAAATGTGAGCATGGGTATGGGTATGCAGAAAGTGGAACCAATGAAAAGGAAGAGAGGCAGGCCCAGGAAGTATGGGCCTGACGGGAGCATGGCATTAGCTTTAGCTCCTCTCTCTTCAACACCAGGTCTATTTTCACCATCACAGAAACGGGGTAGAGGGCGGCCACCTGGGTCAGGGAAAAAGCAGCAGTTGGCTGCATTAGGTACAGTTCAAAGCTCTGCCTAGTCTCTTTTTATTTGAGCTACTTAACCATAAACAAAAACTCTGACCTTTTATACCTTTTAAATCTATGCAATGGATATACTGTTTTTGTCCGTTTTTTCTCCATGAAAAATACCATATATTTGATATTTCAGAGTAGAAATCAAAACACACGTTGACTTAGCCTTACAGCTTAGAGCATGATCATGGCTATCATGACTGTCCAGGCCTTCAGAAACAGCAAAAACTGTCCAACTGACTTCTGTCTAGATATCATATTTATACAGTCCTCCTTTACAGTCCAGTCCCCACCTACTTCCTACAGTATTACATAGCAACGTTTTTCTCCATTTTGCAAAAGGAGCTGGGCACACAAGTTTAGCTTTCGTACTGAAATCTGTTAAAGAAATAAAGCTGTGAAAAATATACAAAACACAACTGTTCTCTATGGTTCACAAGCAGTTTGTAATTTAACATGGCAATCTAGTTAGTACTAAAGCCTTTATACAGTCCTGAAGCTTTGTCCAATACACCTCAGAAGGCAGGCTTGCCTAGAATCATGTGATCGTTGATGATGGTAATTCTTATCACTTCAAAATTTCAGTGGAGTGGAGGGTTTACTGTTAAGCCACTGAGGCTTGGGAGTTAAGGATCATAATTCTTTATTTGCTCTGCTACATCACATCTACTTCCATGCCAGGAACACTTGGAAGGTGATGTGTTATGCATCCAGCAAAAAGTTGAACTATTACTTTTACTTCAGCATGCTATTATGCCGAGTTAATATCTAAAACATTGGCGAGTCAACTTAATGGGCTGGTTATTACAACTATGTCCTGCAAGTAATATGAAGGCAAGACCTATTTGTTTCTCTCTTGTTACTTATTAATACTCCGTTAAGCCAGGTCTCCACTCCAATTAGAGAAGTACTTTTATGCTCTGTCCTTATGCTTTTCTTCTGTAAAATGTATGCTCACCAGGGGAATGGCTGGCAGGATCAGCGGGAGTGGGATTCACTCCACATGTCATCACCATAGCATCAGGGGAGGTATGTGACTATTTCACATCGTTTATTGTTCATTGGTATTTAATGTTGCTACTTTCTGAATTGAACCTGTGTTTGAAATTAATTCGCCTTATATAAGTCCTAAGCTTTAGAGGTCTGAAACATGTCAGGACCTAGATATTCCAGTGGTGTTTTGGAATATGAATTTTTGTTTCTGTATGTAGCTGAAAGTTGAAACATTTTAGTGTAAAGGTGACCATGTTTAAACCCTAGCCGAGGTAAATCACACTGTTGCATCAGTTTTCTGAGTTGGTTTTTGTTTCATTTTTTATGACCATTGTTTAATTGTTATTTCGGTTGTTGCAAGTGCATTTAAATGTCAGTCAGCTTTCCATCATTATGAGAACTTATGCATGCTAAATAAATCCAACATTTTCCAAGTCTTGCAATGGGTAGGTAATCATCTTTTTCCATTTTACTGTCAACGATTAACTTAGATATGGAAATCTTAAGCTTGAAGTGTAGACAAGGTAAATCAGTTATAAAATATTCCTTTGCACATGATATGGGCATATGTAGGTTATTTTGATATCTACTATGGCTGCTTAAAAAATACATAAAGTATTCAGGAATATCAAGCTTGAAGTATACAGAAGCCAAATCAGTTATAAAATATTCCTTTGCACATGATATGGGCACTTTTAGGTTATTTTGATATTTACCATGTCTGATTTAAAAGCTACACAAAGGACCATTCTGTTGTAGTATTTTATTGTTGGGAGTGAATGTATTTTTTAATGTTAAGTATGCCTACCAAGTGACGTGCTAAAATGTGCTAAACAACATGCAAATTTTGTTGTGTGGTGCTTTACTGCAAAATGTTAGGAGTCACCTCTCTTAAAATCCAAGGTCAATACACCTTTGAGGAAGTGACAAAGCTACCGGTGTTTCCTTTCCAGTCACTCTAGGGCATATGGCCCTAATAATCCAAGAAGATTTTATTGAGGAGTTGGGCAGTCTTGACTAGAATAATGTCTACTAGAAATGTCTCTTTGTCCAGTAATTTCTATAAGTGGTCTTTGTTGTCACAAAACTAAGAGCCTAAAAAATAAAGTAGATTTGTTACTCATGCATAAAAAAGTTGGACGATAATTCCTTGGGTCATTTGAACAAGCAATTGTATTTGATGATCCACCAATCTCAGGAAAGTTTAGTCATGCAAATTTAAAAACTAGAATGCTCTTTTGCCAAAGAACAAATTTTTCTAATGCATTGATCTCTAGGCATATGATGCCTTGCAATAACTTGGTTGACAAATTTGTGAATTGGCATGGGACCTACGAAATTAACTAGGTGGAACACCTTAATATGATTGACATGTTTATGAATTGGACTAAAGGGAATCTTGTGTTTTATGTAGGGGTGAATCATCAATGTCGTGAAATGCATCCGTTTGCATATTGGGGATGGTAAGATTGTTGGAAATATGTTAGCTAACCTTGACTTGTGGCTCCAATGCCTTAAAAGTCATTTATTATTATTATTATTATGATGATGATGATGATTACCATCCATTTAGACCAACTTTGGTCTATCGGACAAGGAATTTAGTTGATTTGTTTTATCTTTTTGTTTCTATGATTGAAAAGATTAGAGAGAAAATTTACTACATGTCTTTGGTTTTCACGAGTCAACAAGTTAGGAAGATCAATATTGTGAAATTGAGACCTACTGTGCATATAGGTAGGGCATTGCAAGAGAAAATGTCCATCATCTTGCTCTTTCTTAGTATCACAAAGATTACATGTTAATTCTTCTCATGGTGTTTTAGATCTTGTCCAACACCTAGTTTCACTATGAAGCTCGTGAGAGTCAATGCTAATTTTCTTTTGCAAGCTAGCTGTTTTAAAAGATATACGCCCTTAGTGGTTGAGTGTGGACCATTTTGGTGTTAGTGGGCACTGGGTGCTCCCTAGGGGTACCACACCTTGAGTAAGGGTCCACATCTTAAGTGGCCCGAACACCTATTTATAAGAAGGCCTAGGTCTCATTTGTGCTTGTATCACTTTAGCAAGTATATCATTGATGATATTATCTTGAGAGGTACTGGACGATTCTAGTGTATTAGGTTACCTTTCTATTGTGATGAACTAGGCTTCCTCATGAAGAAGGGGTTTCTAAACCTAAGAGATCCACTTATGCAAATCTGTGAGTTGAGGCTAGAAGTATTTAAAATGATAGGTCAACCCATGGGATTTCTATAATATTGTTTGATCCATAACTTCTTGACCAAGGGAGATGAAGTTGCCTTATCAAGGATGAAGTGACCCACGAGGTGAGAGGATTCTCCATAGCTCCCTTGAAAGATTTTCCAAAGATAACTAGAAGAGATATTCCCTCTATGGAAAGTGGAGGGGGGGGGAGGATTGACCCCATTTTATGTAGAGTGTGACGTGCAGTTATGGTCCCGGGGATGAAAACAATCTATCAACCGTTCCCAAAGAGTGTAGGATGATGGGGATATTTGAACCCATTGGAGACACTCCCATAAATGCCACAAGATCTTACTAGAGGAGCCTTGGGGATGGCATGAGGGAAGGGAGATCACATGGTAGTGGTTTGTTCGAGCCTTCAACAATGCAACAATGAAGCTATCTACTGTGCTTATCTACAAAAGTGTTTCATTTACTAATGTATTAACTTTAGCTTAGGTCAATTCTTTTACGGTTTTTTTCTTAGTCAACTTTTGTATACATTCATGTGACAAATTGACAATAACAAATATAATGTGGAAATTACTAGAGAAGCTTTCTTCAATGAAATAAATTGTTCTAAATTACTTGCAATATTAAGGTAATTTTTAAATGTTGTCTTTGTTTAAAGCAAAGGCCACTTGAACTTCTCATGTCTCTATTGGCACAAGCTATCTACGAGCTTGAAATAGTGTGTAGTACAAATATATCTCATACATATGATCATATTTACTTCGAAGAACCAATTGAACAAATGCTTGTATTGCATTTTGTAGATCCAATAAAGTATCATTATGCTTGCTCTACTTGGATTATCTCCGGTCATTCTTTCTTTGGTTCATGTATTTTATTTTAGTTTGTTATTATTATAAGTGATAGGGATTATTTTGTGTATTCAGATTTTAGCTTTTTATTCTCTATTGGATCATACTGCATGGATCTATATATAGGACTTTGGTTTTGTATTTCAATGTTATGTTGACTCATGATTAAGTTTCAAGGTTATGGTTTAAATACATATAAATATCTTAGTATGGCTATTTGTACAATATTCATATTTTTAGGGAAGTAAGGATTGATGTTATTTTCAGAATTTTATTTCATTTTAAATGCAGCGGAATGAATCTTACGTAATTCTCCTATATCAATGTGATAGTTTATAAGTTAAATATGATAGTGACGGATAAATAAGAAAAACAGGAAGATAAAAGATATGCATTTAAAACTATTTATGAATATTTATAATTTCTCCTTTCTATAATATTTTTCATTTTACATAAAAAGCAAACCCCACAACTATACATGACCCTTGTTTGTTTAAAGTCTAGAAGCTATTAGGTTGCCTATCTTTAATTTAAAAGGATATTATATTAAAATTTTAGCCACTAAATATCTAAAAATCTAAAACTACAAGAACATTTCTCTTTTCCAATATATTTACATATTTAGATGTGCTCTTGTATACCTTATCTAGTCCTTATATCTCATAGAAGTCTTGTACCTGTTGAAATTTAAATATAGTTCAGATCTGTAATATTTCTTAAAATACTTCTTGCTGATTTATAATTTATTCACAGTGAATATGCAGAGATACATTAACAGAAATAGAATAGAAGCATGCATGATAACACACGGATTTTACCCTGAAAAAAACTCTCTCAAGCTTGAGGGAAAAAAAAACCAGCAAATGATCTTTCTTATTAGCAAATGAATGAGCTAGGAGCAGATACAAATTTACCACAGCCACATAGGCTTACAACCATGAGAGTTTGCTGTCTAGATCTAGCTTTAAAGCTAGCTCAAATTCTGGTAGAAGTTCGCAGCCTGAAACCTGAAAACAAACTGTCCTTGCTGCAAAGATCCCATGAGCAGCAGAGCTTCCTTCTTCACTGTGTCTTCAACGAGTATTCAATGTCACTTTGTCAAGCGCCGAGGAGTCTTATTAATAATAATAATTTCTCCATAACTCACTATGAAACTCGTCTTCATCACTTGACTTAACTAAGATAACTCGTCTTAGTAACTCAACTTACCAACTCGACTTTACATGCAGACCCTAGTGGAAAAACTCGGCAACGGCAAAAACTCGGCAAGGGTCCTGAAAACATCGGCTCGGAAAAAATCGGCGAAAAAATCGGAAAAAATCGGAAAAACTCGGCAAACATTAAAAAATACATAATTTATTCATTTTTTTTCAAAATTTTAAACATTTTTCAATATCTAAAGCAACAACAACATGATATAAACAAATAGGCACATACATACGGAGAAAGAACCGATATATATTATATAGTGGATGCCAAACAAAAACCGATACATCAAAGTCATTACTGAAAGTC
>SNQJ01S0019645.1:202830-238420 GCA_010110895.2 Picea sitchensis
TTTTTCACCGATTTTTTCCGAGCCGATGTTTTCAGGCCGTTGCCGAGTTTTTCCACTAGGGGTTCAATATCTTGCAATTCAATCATACACAGGATATAGGATTGGGATGTTGATTTTGAGAGCAATGATGTGGACATTTTGTTCACCTGGATGGTCATTTGACCTAGCAGAGGACAACTGGATCGTTTTGCATTGTAGCTTGGCATTTGATAGTTGAGAATATGGCTTGAGGCCTTTTTTCGCCAAAGTTCTTGTCATGTTTTGTTGTTCTACGTTCTATCAATTGGTATTAGAGCGATGGGGGGTTTTGAGCAGAGGATGAGTTTCAAGGAGTCATGTGAAGAGTTGAGCATTGGGAAATTAATCATTCACCAGATGGGTGAAATCTGTACGCTGCTCGATCTCTGCTAGAGAAATTGCATGAGGTTGTTTAGATGCTTTGACGACTGCAGAGATATAGAACCAAGGTTGACGACAAGGAGAAGGCACGTGCATATCTATGTGCTGAGTGAATTTGAACGAACCTGGACATTTTTTTTGAGGTTTGTCGAATTTTGAACCTCGAAGTTCAAATTCGGCGAACTTGGTGACATCGCTTACGACTATTAAAATTTTTCCAGCCTAAGGGGGATTTGATGATTGGTTGCTTTGCAAATTGAAGGGAGGGTTTTGTCTTTGCAAATATCATCTCACTTTTGATAAATGCAACAATTTCTTCCAAACTCACTTTTGATAAATGTATGTATATATAATAATAATGAAAGCATTAAAGATTTGCTGAGTTTCATGGGTTCTTCTATTGCCCCTAAGGTTGCACCCTCACCCGATGCACTTGCATCTCAATGGCGACTTCTGTTACAAAGAAAAAGTGTTGCATTGTTGCATCTATAGTCTAAAAAGTTCCCATCCTTGCCAAATCTTGTACCAACACCCACACCCACCCACACCCATGCAACACTCGTCGTGTTTTACTTGAGCTTGGGTGAATTGCATATTATTCTTCTTGTAGCCCTAAATTCATCATAAATATTCATGGAAAAAGATTAAGTTATATATAATAATAATGAAAGCATTAAAGTTTTGCTGAGTTTCATGGGTTCTTCTATTGTCCCTAAGGTTGCACCCTCACCCGATGCACTTGCATCTCAATGGYGACTTTTGTTACAAAGAAAAAGTGTTGCATTGTTGCATCTGTAGTCTAAAAAGTTCCCATCCTTGCCAAATCTTGTACCAACACCCACACCCACCCACACCCATGCAACACTCGTCGTGTTTTACTTGAGCTTGGGTGAACTGCATATTCTTCTTCTTGTAGCCCTAAATTCATCATAAATTTTCATGGGAAAAGATAAGTTATATACTTATCAAGGATTCTATAGGAATGTGAATGGCAGCCCCGAGACATCTCAAGAGATGTTTATAAAATGTGAACCTTATGTTATTAGAAACACACATACACAATAATGAGCAAATATGTAGAGAAACGAGAGAGATTCTAATTAACAATATTCAATGTATGTGAATCAATATATCGATCACATCCTTACACTTCAGGCCATCATTGAGGATGCACGACATCGCTCTTCGAAAGTTTACTGCTTCTTTGTCGACTTTCGAAAAGCATTTGATTTTGTCCCTCAAGAGTCTTTGTTCTAGAGATTTAGGGACATTGGTATCTCAGAGACCTCATTGACTGCCATCATGTGCCTATATGAGTTGGTCCTTGGTCGTCTCTACACAACTCACGGGGCATCATATTTTATTTGGAGTACCATTGGGGTCAAAAAGGGATGCCCCTTGTCCCCCACATTAGTTGGGATCTACATTGACAAGCTGGAGCCCTTCCTACATGAGCACATCCAAGATGGATATGGGTGCCTCCTCCACCAGGTCCTAATATCTTTAGCCTCATCTCCTGAAGGGTTGCAGAGACAGCTAGATGCCTTGGTTCTTGTTTGTGACCTTCATCGATTGATGATCAACCTAGGTAAAACCAAGGTCATGATTTTCAACGGGTTGAAGAAGACCCTCCTTGATCACCATTTCTTTTTCAGAGGAGGGGAGATTGAGATCGTCGAAACTTATACCCATTTGGGGGTGCAATCCACGTGACCTTGTTTTAGTCTATGGCATGCACTTCAACCTCGAGTTAGCAAGGGCTATGGACCCTTGGCTCCTTTAGAGAGGCAGTGTCTCCAAAACCATTTTCAAGACATATCATTCAAGATGTCTCTCGTGGACACCCTTGTCCAGTCTACAGTTTTATATAGTTCTGAGGTTTCGAGACTTGGTTTACTAGAGTTTGTTTGGTCTTCAACAAAGAGAGTACAGATCATCCTCCTTCGCCAATTCATTAGATGCAAGTAGATAGTCCCTCAATCCATTGTCCTTGCAGAGTTTGGTGCTTGGCCCTTTTGGGCTTGAGACAATGTTTGGTCTTATCTCACTCCTTCACCGCATTTAGAGTTTTGCTGATATAATGATGGGACGATACTGGTATCCATCCTTGGCCTATTGCTCATCAGAGTCCATTGCATCAACTGGTTCTTTAGATCACTCTTGTTGTTGGTACGTGGGTGTCTCAGATCTCCTAGCATCTATTGGTATTATGATGGTTCGACTTCCTCTGTTTAGATTTTCACTTGTTGCGCTTGGCCACCTCTTACCTATTAGATAAGAGATGAATAGGATCATCAGAGATGATATCTATAGTTAGTTTTTACAGGTCACTTGAATAAACCCTCAAGGCAGGTTACCTCCGAAGATGGTCTTCTATGTTGAGCACTTCATGGCTTTGAGGGACAGACTCATTATTTGACCCCATTATACACTTCGTCATTGGAAGCACGCTCTTTGCATCTCCCTGAGTCAATTTGGACCAAGAAGCTTGTTTAATGTCTGCAGTCTGCTCTTGAGTTGCACAATCCTGCAGGTATTTTTGTTGATTCTTGACTAGCTGCGAAATGTAGTGGGAATTTGCCTCCACATGCTTTGTTCACTCATGAATGACTAGATTCTTTAACACTTTGTTGGTTGCAATGAATTGTATTAGGATCAGCTTGTTCAACAGTCAAATCAGCAAGAATCCTCCGTATCCAATACATCTCCCCAGATGCAATAACTACTGCCCTATACTCCCACTTTAGTGGAAGAAAGTGCTACTGCATGCTGTTTCATACTCAACCAAGAAACTGCACCTGTACTGAAGCTGAAACATATTCAGTTGTGGACTTCCTGTCATTGGCTAAATATGCCCAATTTGAATCTATGAAACTTGGCAGTTGAAAATGCTCCCCTTTTCCTTATGTGATGCCAAATTTCAAGGTACCCTTCACATCATACCTCAAAATTCTCTTGGCTGCTGTCTAGTGTTCAACCTTAGGGACTGTCATAAATCTAGAGATATGGCTGACTGCAAAAGACAAATCTGTTCTTGCAGCCATAAGATATATCAGGTTGCCCACCAACAGTGTTTAGAGTCAGATGTGGATGATAATTTGCACATGAGTTTTGCAAACCACAAGAATGTGTTGATTTTGGTCACAAGGATTTATAAGCATTTATTATGTATTTGGGTCTAATTGCAAGGTTTTTGGTGTTACAGTCCGGCAATCTCAATGCTAGGGAATGAATGCATCCCTTGGAAAAAAATGTCCAGTCAACCTTTTCTGAATTTAAGTAGTTCATGTCGGGCTGCACATCAAGTTGCAGGAGTCTGCATGGTTTGGGGTAAATCCAGTCTGAAACGAATCAATTGGTGGTTTAGGGTCATCTAGTTCAAAACTTGTCATAGTTGATTTGGGGTAATCCAGTTCAACACGTGTAGTAGATTCAAGGTGATCAACAGTTCAAGAGCTTTATTGCAGCTCTTGTTTTAAAGGGGGGTATTGGAGGAACACATGACGAGTTCGGATGTTAATGACGATATTGATACATTATGTATAAAGTGAACATGTTTGCAATGGCATGTTAGTAATTGCACTAAGAGTAGCGAGGTGCTCTACAGCCCAGTATGGGGGAGATGTTGTCATGTTAGCCTTATGTTAGATAAGGTTACATTAAAAAAATTAAAGTCGGCTCAATTAAAAAAATTAACAATAATAAAAATAAAGCCCGCTCAATTAAAAGAGAACAATTACACTAACCATTACATATTACACACACACACACATATACTATGACAACATCTAAAATATTAATTCCTTCATGTTAAATGATAATTAAAAAAATTGCACCTTAAGAAATTTGATCCGTCTCGGTGCTTCATAGATCCGGATTTAAGATGGATCTATGCTGGTATAAAATGACATTAAAGATAATTAATGTTAAGGTTAGTTACGTGGTTAGTCTACGTTAACCGTTATAAACACTGTACTGTATGGTGAGATAAGCGAGAGAGTGGTGCATATAAGATAGGATTGTCTTAGATATGGTAATCCTGAATATAAGATATCTACTTTCTTATATAACCACAAACTTATCTGATGATTCACAAAATATTGAAGAATTTTAGGAAGAATTCTGTTTAATTGTTTGAAAAACACAGAAATTTCAAATATCTATCCAATAATGCGAACTTGACGAATGTTTTGGATGTATTCAGGATGTTGCATCAAAGATAATGTCATTTTCACAGCAAGGGCCTCGGGCAGTATGCATCCTTTCTGCAAATGGTGCAATATCTAATGTGACACTTCGCCAGCCTGCCACCTCTGGTGGCACTGTGACGTATGAGGTTTGTTAGTAAATTACCTTGTTACTTGTTTTCAACAGTTGGTTAACTTGGAGGAAACACCTTTTACAATGCATTACAGAAAAAAATTGCCTATTTGGTTGTCTTTCTGTACTTTATAAATAAAGTCGATGTTCAAACAATCATACATCAATATAAATTTCAATTTCATTTTCAATTTCCAGTTTATTTAATTCTTTTTGCCTTGTCTTAGTAAATCCATCATAGGACATGATGAGAATGGGAAGTTTCTCTTTGTTTTATCATGTTCCTCCTCTAAAAGCTTGATTGCTGTTTTCTTCCTGTTTTTCCCTTGAATACCATTGTACCATTAGTTGAAGGTCTTACTATCTTCATAGATATATGAAAGACTAGAAAGATAGTTACAATGATGAATGTGATGTTAAACGTATTAAAATGTTTTTTATTGTTTATCTCTCTTTTGGAACATACCAGTTCAGTGCGACTCTTCTCACCTGTTAAATCTTTTGTTGTAAGTAGATTTGCAAGAGAGTTGTATGTTCATGTCTTAAACAATACCGAACCTCAACTAATTTATTCGGATGCCCATGAAATTTGCTGAATTTCGAATTTCGAGGATTAAATTTGGTGAATGCATTGACTTAGGCATCAATACAATGGTCAAAACAAAAACATGCATATTTTTGTGATCATTCTTGCTGTTTTCATTCTTTAGCCTGTTTAGGTTTCTAAACTATGCATCACCCTACAATGTACATATGAAATGATGTGTTCCTTGAAGTCCAATGCATACTGATCAATTGAGAAATTTAACAACTATGAGAGACACGTAATAGAGTTTTTGAAAAACTTGCTGCGAATTCTGATGCAAATTTCTGGTCAATGTAAATGTACTCAACCTGTTTAGGTTTCTAAACTATGCATCACCCTACAATGTACGTATGAAATGATGTGTTCCTTGAAGTCCAATACATACCGATCAATTGAGAAATTTAACAACTATGAGAGACACGTAATAGAGTTCTTGAAAAACTTGCTGCGAAATCTGATGCAAATTTCTGGTCAATGTCAATGTACTCAACCTGCTTTCTATATAGGAAATTTCTTCCTGTAGACAGCCAAATGTTAGACAATAACTTATAGTATGCACAGTGGAAGGTCGTATTTGATTGACACAAGCTATTCAAAGAAAACATGGCATCATTGGCATGCAAGTGGGTTATATTGTCTTGTGATGTGATAATTAGAAACTTAGGTACTCCTGAACCTTTTATCCTATTCTTTAGATAAGATAGGATAGATAAGATAATTTTACTAATGTCCACGAATGGCCACAAAAGTGGGATCAAATAAATTAAAAATGGTTTGAAAGTGGAATATTCTAATAATGCTATCATTCAGGATTAGCAGGTTGTAACGAAACTCTTCTCTTTGGGATATTTAATGAGGCTAGATATTTAACACGTTTCAGTTCAGACCCAGAGGAGGTATTGCATAATGCTTGTTATGTAGCTGCTTTTGCTAGTCCACCATTAGTTGTCTTTATAAGTATTTTTGTAGCTCGTCTTAATCAGGCTATTTTAATGATCAGGTAACTCTGTTGCAAACTCTAGAAAGATTATCAGCTCTAGTTTAGAGGTCCCCATTTCACTAGACAGCAGTTATAATCACATATCTTCATATCATGAATGCCAAATGATTGTTGGTTTTCTTGCTAAGGTTTAAAGCCAGGCCGAGTAAGTGAAAAATGAAAAACAAGCCATTTTCAGATTTGTCTTGTCTGCCTGTTCTTTGTTTTGTCTGTTGGATGTCTTTCTTTATAATTTATTTTATTCTTCTAGTTTTCAGGAGTAGCCTTGGCACTCCCACAGTATGTTGTTACTGATTGTACTTTTAAGTCCCATGAACCTACTTTTTTGGTCATTTGTGTATATTAATAAAATTACCTTATCTTATCTTATCCTCTCTGCAGTCCCCTTAACGCCACGGTGTTCATGTTTGACAAACATTTACTTTCAATTTTGCATATTCTAGCCATGCGTTTATATCAGGTATTAAGATCTTGGTTGTCAATGGATTTGAATTTTATACCTAATTGACCAATCTTAAGTTTTTGGTACTCTAGACATGTCAGAAATATCAGTGCTTTGCACACTTTCTACAGTCTCATGTGCAGTCTTAGCAATTGACAGCAAACTCTGTTTATTGCACTTTTTCTATGATGAATCTGTCTTGAGTTTCTTGCCCTTATTTAAACAAACGTGTATTTTTCTTCAAAATTTGAGAGTTTTTAGAAGTTGATATCATTGGAGATGAGATACTAATTACATTTTCCAGATTGATTTGGTGGATTGATGATTATATATATATGGTATTTTTGTGTGCAAATAAACCCCTATAATAATTAATGGTTTGTTAAAAGTTTATGCTGGAGACAAATGAAATGGGTAGGGGTTTTGGAAACAACTCCAAAATCTCAAGAAAAAGGGGAAACATAGGTGTGTGTGTGTGTTTTATTTTTTTATTTTTTTGGTCTTTTAAACCCCAAGGAACACCTCACGCAGGAATTCCCGGGCATTTCCCTGCATTCGTGGTGGTTACCCAGTGTGTGTGTGTGTGTGTATAATTAGAAAAATGGAAAACGAAACAGAAGAGGGAACCAGAAAACTTATAATCATCAATATTTATGTATTTCATCATTCAAACACCATAAAAATTTCATACATGGCTGACAATACAAGTGGAAATCAAACTGTCTTCATATAAAAGTCAATGGTGAGAAAGAAGTGAATATACTGTTTATAAAGAATTTTTCCTTGGAAATCCCTATTCAAACATAAGTCTGTCTTTTTAAATTTTTGAGTTCCAAATTGATGTTTATGTTTTTTATTTGCATTTTTTAATGTATTTTTCACGGAAAGCGCTGTAAACCCCATGCCAAAATGGAAATTAAAAAATGTGTTTTTTGGATGTTTTTAGGCTGAAAACATCAGTACAATTCAAGGTACAAGCCAGAAATATTTCCCAGCCAAACCCCAAATGTTGAGTACAGCAGTATATTGTTTCCTGCCATACTCAACCCATTTCTGAGACATTTTCTGTCTCCGAAATGCTTACTGGCAGGAAACAGCATTAAACTTGGTTTTTAGTTGACATGATATTTAGGCCCTGCAAGCCTGTTTGCAGTAGAGTACTTACACCTATCAAATGAGGCAATATTTGGGCTCTCCAAGCCTTCACACATAGTACTTACCCATGTAAAGATGCAATATTTGGGCCTTGCCAGCCCTTTATAGTATACCGGTACAAAGTAATTGACAGCCCTTCAAGCCATTCACAAATCTTGAGCTAGTTTTGAGGAACTCTTTAATAGCCCGTGCTTAATTGAAATGATACATCTTCCCTGCCAGCCCTTCATAGTATAGTATTTACTCATGTTAAGTACTTCACATGACACTTTACAATATGTTAATGACGTAAGGCCTTGAGTTTGTTTGTGCTATTGTAGTCCCTATGGGACCTGTGGGTAGTGTAACCCTGTGCCAATAATTATGATATTATAATACTTATACTATTAATAATACTAATAATGACCCCTTCCCTTGAAGATCTGTATGCACACAGATGGCATATGGTCTGGATCCATACCAGATTCATCTATTATGGTAATCCCATCTCTGTCTGTTAAACTCAGAAAAGAAAAAAATATATATATTTTTAATGTTGTTTTATACCATATACTATACAAAAATTATTTATGTTATATGTTTCTGATTAAAAATTGTATATACTGTACACTGCATACACAGTGTGTCTGCTGTATAGCTTATATAGTATGCTATAGAAAATTCTGTTATCTTATACAGTATACTATAGAAAATTATGTTATCTTATACAGTATACTAAAGAAAATTATGTTATCTTATATAGTATAGTAGTATACTATAGAAAAGTATGTTATCCTATATAGTATACTATAGAAAGTTATATTTTCTATAGTACACTGTACAAAAATTATGTTTTATTTTTATTTATTATAATTTTTTTCGAGAAAAACACTCCTGGGGAAACCCACCAGGCACGTCCCCTCATTTTGAGGATGGTACCCAGGGTAAACCAGATTTTGTAGAAAGTCGAGGCTTTTTCGATAGTGTACTCATTTAAGAGCTCAACATGTCACTTGCGGGGAATTGAACCTGGGTGGGGGGGAAAACACCCCTCAGCACAAACCACTCGGGCTAAACCCAATTGACATGTACACAATTGATGTTATCTTATATGTTTCTGATTAAAAACTGTATATACAGTACACTGCATACACACTGTGTATGCTGTATAGCTTATACAATATACTATAGAAAATTTCTATATAGACATATCATATCCAATGTTTTCTAACAGTCTGCCTTAATGTATCCAAATCTAAATTTGTATCTGATTCTGTATTGGTATCCTGGTAACCTACATTCCATATTATTAGTATTATGTCATATACTTTTTCTCTATGGGACTGGATCCCTCAGCCCTTGGGGATGGATCTGCGGATCCCTGGATTGGATCTGGATTTGGATCCGGATCTGCTCCAAAATTTCACTAGGTTTTGAAACTGCAAAAATTGTGAGCTACAATCCAGGACACCTTCAACACTGATTGCAATTATCACTGGACAGTTATTCGTTCTCTTGTGGAGCCCCTGGATTTCGAGGGCACTTTCAAAACTGACTGCAATCACGAATCACAGAAATGGAATCCCACTGGAGATTATTGCTTTGGAAGACAATGGCAAGGGTTCGCTGGAAAGTGCAGATGGGCTCTGCGATGTGTTGAAAGCTGTAGATATATGTAAAATAATAAACTTCGATTCGTTGTTGCACTATGATTCAAGAGGTATCTACGCCACAATTAGTTTATAATTGAAATCGTGGCACAATGAGCTCGGCTGTTATATATGCGACGAGTTATTTAAAACTGAAGTTGTGGTGCAAGAGGTATTTAAATTTTATTCGAGTCATAAGGAAGAATTCGGAATTCAAGCTATAACTTTTATACCAAGTTATACAATTTAATATAACATTATAAAGTAAAGTTATATAACCCATATTAATTAATGTATATATATTATACAAGGAATATTTTTTTTAACCAGAACAGAAGATTATATTAATTCAAAGAGTTGGCTGTGCCAAGGCTAGCAGCTATTACATTCCCCATGTTCATACAACTTCATCAAAACTAGACAGATTTCTATAATTACATTTGAAAACAAAAAATATTCCTTCAAGGAAGTGTTCCAAGTATTTCTGCTAGTAGCCTGCCTAACAAACTGACCCAAAAGACAGATAACTTTAAAAAACATGCATACTATTTCAGATGTGTACACTGCCTTGTTCTTCCTGCCCCTTTCCGGAGTGAGGAGGACTTGCACCTTCAATCTCCATAGGAACTTGATTCTGGTATACAGTTTCAGTGTCTATTATCCGTGCCTGATTTGAACACTCGGTGCCATGATTGTTGGAGGCAAAGGACAGAGAGTCCATGCACTGTGAGACGACCAAAGAGTGAAGCCTGCTGCATTCGGTCTCGACTGAATCAATTCTATTTTTCTGGAGGTGAAGAAGATTCATGAAATTAGCATTCTGAAATATATTGGTCTGTTCCAGCTCTGTAACCTTGGAGGAAATAATCAGTAAGGCACTACTGTTGGCTTGACTAATGTCCCCGCCCCCCCATCAAATGAGAACCATTAAGAGGCAGTACTGTTCGCTTGACTAATGTCCCCCCCCCCCATCAAATGAGAACCATTAAGACGCACTCCACAAATGTAATGGGTGACTACAGACCATAAGAATAAAAAAACAGGTGCTAGAGAGAGAAGCCGAGAGTCAAACCACTGGTAAAGAAAAGGCTCACGAAATGAACCAAATTCACTCCACCAGAGCACAGAATTGATAGGAACACACGTATAAATACACAGAGTAGAGTATGGAGACCAGAGCAAGCCTGGTCCTATCCCTGAGGCAGAGAATAAAAACCAACATTGCAGGCCAGTCACGCCCCTTCATCACTGTATGCAGGCACTGTTGCGCCATAACAATTGCTGTGCCCCCACCAAAATACCAGTAGCCCCACCAGGAGAGCGAGTGAATGCAACCAGATTCCAAACCAAGAAATCCCCAAACCAGACTACAATAAATGTGCTGCCCACCATAAAAACCTTTGAAAAATATTAAAATTGTTTATGTAGCTATTTTAGCTCATTAGAGAGCTGTTTTATTCCTGCATTCAAAAAAAGAAGGAAATAAAATTTTTGCACTCAATAGAGTAAATTCTTGAATACCACTGTTATTGTTGTGGAGTAATCTAGTAAAGCCTGACTGCTATCTATCTGTCCAACAACAATATCCTGCTTACAGTGAAGAAGAGATGTATTCACAAGTCTCCATCACCTCAATGAATGCCATAAAATTCCTTTTCAATAGAACAAACAGCAGCTTGGTTGTTTTATTGAGTGCATCAACGACGGTGAATTTATCAAATTCAAGGTGAATCTTCTATTATTGTCAGTGCCTTCAGGAAGGATTGTTAGAGGTGGCAAATGGTAGCTAAATGGATGCTGGGAAATCTACTTGATAACTACTGGATTTTTAAATTGGAATTGGGATTGAGAAATAATTTTATTTTAGGTTAGTTGATGTCTATTTAACAAGTGCATGCAAATGTTATTCGTTTTATAGTTCTGAGTGCCTAAGCATAACTCTAATCAATCCCTTGAATTTCTAAGTAACCTTTGGAGTATTTTGTTATGAGTTTTGCATATTAGGGATTAATTTCTGCTGTATTGAAAGTAAACTGCATTGGCATCAAATCATTATGTTCAAAAGGTCTGTCTATTCACTTTACATAAAAGCTCGCTGTATTAGATTTCTAGAAATGATTCTGAATTAGATTCAGATTGGTTTGTTAAAAATTAAATTCATCTATTAGTTCATCATATCAACTTGCATATTTTACAAAAATCTTTGAGACGGTCTATTTCAATAACAAATGCCCATGTAGCTATTTAGCAGAAAGGAACACCTCTACAAGGCTTGTTGGTATCATGATAAAGGTTAATCTCTCCTAAATAAAAGATGAAAATTTCAAAGTATATAGAAATTAAACATACAACATACCATTAACAATTTGCTTAACATTTCACAAATTAATTTTGAGAAATCAAAACCTTCATAATAAAAAATAGCTACATTAATACGCCTATCTGTTGGGTAAGAGAATATATTCAGCATCATGACCCCTCTAATAAATGTGCTGCCACCATAAAAACCTTTGAAAAATTGTGTATGCATTTATTTTAGCTCAACAGAGAGTTCTTTTGATTCCTGCATTCAAAATAGGAAGGATATAAAAATTTTGCACTCAATAGAGTAAATTCTTGAATATCACTGTTATTTTTTTTCTGATGGAATACACGTCCCAGGAAACCCTACAGGTACTTCCCCTCATTTTGAGGATGGTACTGGAGGTAAACTGGCCGGTTGCATTTTTCGGAACCTAACCCGGTGGGGACATTGAGTGAGGCCCAACAATATCTTCTTCAATATATATGCCCAGGGACTTGACCACTTGACCTCCTGTTTGTAATTCACAGCACTCAACCACTCGAGCTAACCCACTGGGCTAAATACCACTGTTACTGTTGTGGAGTAATCCAGTAAAGCCTGACTGCTATCTATCTTTCCAACAACGATATCCTGCTTACAGTGAAGAAGAGATGTATTCACAAGTCTCCATCACCTCAATGAATGTCATAAAATTCCTTTTCAATAGAACAAACAACAGCTTGGTTGTTTTAATGAGTGCATCAATGACAATGAATTTATCAAAGTCAAGGCGAATCCTCTATTATTGTCAGTGCACTCAGGAAGGATTGTTAGAGGTGGCAAATGATAGCTAAATGGATGCTGGGAAATCTACTTGATAACTACCGTATGTTTAAATTGGAATGGGGATTGAGCAATGATTTTATTTTAGGTTAGTTGATGTCTATTTAACAAGTGCATGCAAAAGTTATTCATTTTATGCTTCGGAGTGTCTAAGCATAACACCAATCAATCCCTTGAATTTCTAGGTAAGCTTTGGAGTATTTTATTATGAGTTTTGCATATTAGGGATTCGTGTTATATTTGAAGTTTACTTGCATTGGCATCAAATAGTTATGTTCAAAAGGCCTGTCTATTCACTTAAACTTTACATAAAAGCTCACTGTATTCTTTGTTTCTAGAAATGATTCTGAAGTAGATTCAGATTGGTTTGTCAAAAATTAAATTCATCTATTAGTTCATCGTACCAACTTCTGTATTTTACAAAAATCTTTGAGACAATCTATTTCAACACCAAATGCCCATGTAGCCATTTAGCAGAAAGAACACCTCTACAAGGCTTGTTAGTGTCGTGATAAAGGTTATTACTGCTGAATAAAAGATGAAAATTTTAAAGTTCAAAGTCTATAGAAATTTAAAACATACGGCATACCAGTTAACAATTTACTTAACATTTCACAAATTGATCTTGAGAAATCAAAACCTTCATAATAAAAATTAGCTACATTAATACGCCTATCTTTTGGGCAAGAGAACATATTCAGCATCATGACCACTCTAATAAATGTGCTGTCCATCATAAAAACCTTTGAAAAATTGTTTACGTATTTATTTTAGCTCATGAGAGAGCTTTTTTGATTCCTGCATTAAAAAAACATGGAAATAGAAGTTTTGCACTCAATAGAGTAAATTCTTGAATACCACTGTTATTGTTGTGGACTAATCTAGTAAAGCCTGACTGATCTCCATCTTTCCAACAACAATATCCTGCTTACAGTGAAGAAGATATGTATTCACAAGTCTCCATCACCTCAATGAGTGCCATAAAATTCCTTTTGAATAGAACAAACAACAGCTTGGTTGTTTTAATGAGTGCATCAATGATGATGGATTTATCAAATTCAAGGTGAATCCTCTATTATTGTAAATGGATGCTGGGAAATCTACCTAAATAACTAAATGGATGCTGGGAAATCTACCTGATAACTACTGGATGTTTAAATTGGAATGGGGACTGAGCAATGATTTTATTTTAGGTTAGTTGATGTCTATTTAACAAGTGAATGCAAAAGTTATTCGTTTTATGGTTCTGAGTCTCTAAGCATAACACCAATCAATCGCTTGAATTTTTAGGTAAGATTTGGAGTATTTTATTATGAGTTTTGCATATTAGGGATTCATGTCTGCTATATTTGAAGTAAACTGCATTGGCTTCAAATAGTTATGTTCAAAAGGCCTGTTTATTCACTTAAACTTTACATAAAAGCTCGCTGTATTCTTTGTTTCTAGAAATGATTCTGAAGTAGATTCAGATTAGTTTGTCTGAGATCGAATTTACAAAGTAATGAAAGGTAATGAATTGGTGAAAAAATGAGTGTCTGATGAAAATTCTATTCATTTCTCAGTTGCTAAAATAGGATGATTACTAGATCTCCAACATAAATTGATTAATCTGCAAAAATAGGTGCTGCTCTAGTAGCAGAATGCAAATTTTCTGCAGGCGGTATATTAGGGATGAAAGAATCATAGAAGTATTATCAGGTAACTGTGTCGGTCACAGAAAGGTTTATGTCCTCCAATAACACATCTCGGACATAAAAGTCCATTTCCCTCTACTTTGTATCAGTCAGTCTTACTGTCAGATGAGAAACTTTTGTGATGAGTCCTAATATCAGGGACATATAATCTCACATCATTTGGAGAATACAGTTCTCTGACATCTGTCAATTAAGGTCCAGTTCTCATTAATCAGTTTTTCACATATACCCTTTTTTCTAGTTGCTGTGAAAGAATAGATACATTCTGTGAAAAGTCACCCCATCCAATCACAGTTCTTTGTACCACAGTTCAAATCTTGATGCTTTTGCTAGAAGGCTTCTATGATGAAGATTTTATTCCACTGGAAAGTAAGGAAATTAAGAGGTAAGTGCAAGATCTCTTGGAACAAGGACCGATTAATCCCAGTGTATTCCCACGTGGTTCACTTATTGTGTTATTGCTGAAGAAAGATGGATCTCAGTGAATACCTAAGTTACCAGGATTCAGATTCGGATACAGGTATGGATCTGGATATGGATCCACTAGTGTTTTGAAAATCTAGGAACCGGATACGGCAGGGAAACAACAAGTACAAACAATATATATATATATTTAAATATATAACTTTTATTTATAATACTTATAAAAATAATTATTAGACTAATATAAATAATCTTGAAATTAATATCATTTATAAATATCTAAACATTAATTATTAGTTATTAATGTTACTAATATTTTTATTTTAGTTGTAAATAAAAGTATTGTATTACCTTGCTTTAGCAAAAATCACACATGTCTGAGTATACACTAGAGCACGCTATCTGTTCTTCCATCGCAGTGGAAACTAGAACGCGTGGACACCATTGTTCATAAACCTTAAAAAATATATCTGTCAAAAACATGGAGACTTGCCACTTGTTTTGCCACAAGCGTGGAAACTAGAACAGGGGGTGGACTGAGTGCCCCGACCAACTAGTGATCTAGAACCAGAGTTCGTGGTGCGCAAAAATCTAAACACTAAGACCCGAGAAAAAATCTATAAGAGCACTAGACATGAGGCGAACCTGAGCGTCCATCCTGGCGAAGTCGGAAGACGAAAGGATGGCAACAAGTCGGGCATCGACTTTTCACAGGCTCGCTTGACAGGGAGTCGTACAGGACATCCAAGCGCTTGCTGAGGCTGCGTTGGTTGTGTTGCTTCTCTGCCAAATCCTTGCGCATCTCGAAGATCAAGACCAGGTGGTCTTCCGTAAGCTTGCAAGAGCTGGGAGTTGGGTGAGCCTGCTCTTCAACATTGTTGTCATCCCAGTTTGTTCCAGGGTCCTCTTCCATGGTAGCAGTGACAAAATCCTTAGCAGCGGTGGAATCTGTGGCAGGGTCCTCTTCCATAGTAGCAACAAAATTCTTTCTCGAGTGCTCCTCCTAAAGAGGGATTTCCTCTTCCACAATGCAACTTGTCTCGGCTAGCTCCTGGAAAGGGGTGGTGGTGCAAGTGGTCGACTGTTGTTCCAAGGTGGTTGTCGGCATGAATGGTAGAATTTCCTCCCAGTTGGGCGAAATTTCCTCTTCCATCGGACAACCTCCATGGAGACCCTCTGTGCTTGAAGGACAGGGCTCTGGTTGAGCTGCCTCATGCCAATTCTGATCAGAGGAGGGTGAGTGGTCCGAGCTGCCGCTTGGGATGAGAGCTAGAGAGGCTGGTCCTGAGCGTTTTTGCCTGCCAAATCGATTGTAATAGGTTGGCCCTTGCCGTGACTTACCTCTCTCATGAGGCATCGCAAAGCAGAGCGCAGGGCTAATGGAATCAACAGTGGTGCGAGCATGAGACAGAGGATGGAATGCTAGGGCGTGGAGCAAAGCAAGCATAATTAGACCATGAACTGCGGTCAAATGCCCAATATAGGACCCCCCACAGGACGATAAGACTAGGAGGACGGAGGAGTTGAAGGCTCTGGTAGCCATAAGTGCAAGAGTAATGGCCATTAGTTGTTTCGTACTGGTGCCGAGGAGTCGAACCTTAGTCTCCATTAAGACCCAGTGTACTAAGCCTTGGCATAAGTGAAAACTAGACATCACGATTGGACATGGGAGGAGGGTGGCGGCGCGGGGCTTTAACTACCCTTGTATCTGCCCCAATCGTTGCGCGTGTGATCCATGTGTCACTCCATCCAGGGATAATGCTTCTAATTATTATTAATTGTTGATATTAATTATAAAATTAATGTTAATATTATTAATTATTAATGTACATAGGAGCTTATTATTAAAGTTAAAGTTATTACGGCTCCCACCATTAATAATAAAATAAGAGTTTATTATTAAAGTTATTATTAACATTAATGTTAATGTTATTAATTATTAATTATAGATATTAATGTTATTATTAATATTAGATATTAATGTATCATTTTCAAATATTTAATGGTTAAAATAAATAAATAAAAGTATGTTAAAGCGGTTTATAAACTTAAAGATTAATTAGAATATTTAAATGGCCGAGGGTTATAAAATTTATCTCATATGTCGATAAACTCTTGTCGATGCTAGCGACAATGGGGGATCATCTTGAAAGTCACTCCAAATTCATACTGGTTCTTGCTCACATTGATAACTGAACTAATACTTGTTTTGGGGACCCTCATTCTTCATATTCGTGGGTTGGAAATGTCATGCTTGAAGTCCCAAAGACGTGGACAAATCAAATTCGCCATTTCACATTCTTGGCGTAGGATCACATTAATGTTAGCCGACTGTAATCCATTTTTTTATCTCATATGTTGATAAACTCTTGTCGGTCGACTATGATGAGTTCGTTGATTTTTCCATTCTTGACATTTGCGCAATAATCCCTTTAATCGGGTTACAAATTATCGCGTGACAGTCTGCTGATTTTTTCGTTCTTGTCACGGACGGATCTTTGGCGTATCTTGGTGGATTCGGATCTGATTCGGGGATCCACAGATCCAACCCATGGGCCTGACGGATCCAGTAACATTGGTGAATACGTGCATATTTTTGGGCTTTGAACAAGATCATAATGTAAAACATGTATAGTTTGCCAAGGGTGAATGACCTGTTTGACCAACTTTAGGATGCACAATACTTTATGAAGTTGGAATTAAAGTCTAGATTCTACCAAGCCTGCATATATGGAGATAATTGAAAGACTACTTTTAAAACAAAGTGGGGGATGTGTGAGTGGCATTATACCATTTGATTTATGCAATGGTCCAATGTCATCTATGAGGATGATGAATGATATCTTGAGACAATTCCTCGACTCTTTTGTCATTTTTTATCTGGACGACCTTCTAGTTTTCAATAAAATGTGGGAGGAGCATTTGCAACACTTAGAGACAGTTTATCATACCAAAGTTACTAGATTTTCCAACCTAGGGTGACAATTCGAGATCCAATGCAAATTGGATCTAGGGAGGGATTTGCCGATCCAGTTGGATTTTGCAAGATCCAACAACTTCTTCTCTCGAATATGTCTCTTGGTGTCGAATCCTTTTCCAACTAAAAAAATATCTCTAGGATTCATTTCCTATCGTAGGAAATGGAATCTAAAGAACAAGATTTGTTTCTACTATAGAAAATGGGTCCTACAAAAGATTTTTTTTTTGAAAATAATAGGGTAATATACTAGGGAAAGGGAAGAGGGGGCCCCACATGGCCTCTTCCCAACCAATGGGTTCTTGGGGATACTTGGCTCCCCTATTTAAAAAAAAATTCTCTCACTTACGATAAATACATTTGTAATACTGAGTCACCTTATTTTTCACTTTCATGCCAAGGGAACAATAGGGTTAGAAAGTAGAATAGCAGGTTTGGAGGGCATAACATCATATAGTGGGAAAACATGTCGGATTGGGTATGCCTTTTTTGTTTCAAGTGTATGTAGAAGAGTTTATTAGTTGTGGGTGAGAGGGTTAGCGTTTTTTGCAAGTAGAACACTCAAAACCTTCAATTCTTATATTTACATCTTAGTCTCTTATATTCTTCCCATGGATTTACTTTCATCATTTTGGCATTGGTTGATTAACCTGTGGTGGGAGAAGCGGTTGAGGGAGAGGAGAGGGTGAAGAAAATCCTCAAAAAATATTCCATTGATTTTCCTCTCCACATGTATGTCATAAAAATAAGCAAGGAGAAAATTCCAGGTGGAAGCTTCTTATCCATTTGCAATGAGTGCAAGATGAATTATACAAGGTCATATACAAGGATTAAGGCTTTTTTTGACAGATTCATGATTATGGAATCAATTTTTGTGTTTCTTGCACCCTAAGGGATGTAGCAAATTTTCAAAAGCTGCAACATGAGGGGAATGTAGAAATGATTGAAAGGAGTATTAACATGTCTCCTATAGCAAGTTCAAGAAAGGGACATCTAGTTCCCTTAATGTAAGCTTTGTTGATGTTCCATTGGAGGATGGAGGGTGGAGGAGACTATGATGATGTTGAGAATTACTTAGTACTAGACTATGGAGATTTCCAAATAGGCTTAAATTTTTGTAATTTTGACATTTTATGGTTATGAATCATGATAGATAAGATAAGATAATTTTATTAATTTCCGACTAATGACCACAAAAGTAGGTCAAAGGGAGTGTTAGTACAATGATGTCAATACGATGCAGGATTACCAAAAGGTATCCTATAAAAGGCAAGATGCATAAAGTAAAGTGCAATAAGGTAGAGTAGTAGAGAGTGAGATCTACTTCGAGGCATGAAGAACCCTCGACCTCGAGCTTAGAGACTTGCTCTGATGATGAGATGTATCGTAGGAGGTCTAAGGATAGGAGGAACTAGAAGAAAGGAAATAGGCCTGTCATGAAATGGACCCATCTCTCCTACCATCTGAGGTTGAATAAAGAAAGTTGAGTATATTTGGGTGTCCTAAGGGGGAATTGGTGGGGTGCTTGGATCGTCGGTTGCGTTGTTCACTGGTAGAGGTAGTGCACCAATGAGGTTTGGGGGATCTCATCTGTCTGCTGGGAAGGGATCTGGTTTGGTCATGTCGCTAAAATCTCATGGAGTGAGGGAAGGTCCTACAAGCTTGCATTGATCTGTAGTCCGAGGCTACGCTGATGTCAGTCTATCTCTTAGTGGCCCTTCTTGAGGGTAGCATTGTGAAGGAGGTGATTCGTCGAATGGGGTATGGTCTCGTAGGAGCCTGAAGATCATATTGTCATTTATCAAACATTGAAATATCATTCAAGTATTAAAGTTTGAATGATGAATTTTGTGATTTTTTATTTATGTGTGTTTATATTATGGTTAAAGGTTTTTTATATTGTTTGGTATCTAGATGCTTAGAATTTAGGTTTTGATTTAGTTGTTCCTACAATTCCTAAATTATTCTAATTTTGTATACATAATTTATATGTTTTAATAAAATTTATATTGTTGCACTTGCAAATCCTTAATTGAGAATAGTGGTTTCACTTGCACGTGATCCTTATGGCAATTATGATACACACCCATGCATCATGTAACATTGCTTAATACTCTTTGGAGAATAGATTGGAGACTAACATGGAGAAATGTGAGCTTGCAAGACCACATACTATTGTATTCGGGCTTTGTGATTGGTGGAGGTGAATTTTGTAAAGACTAAGAAAAGACTAAGGCTTCTTATATACTAAGAAAGGACTAAGGTCCTTGTGAATTGGCCATGCTTGAGGGATTTTTCCGAGTCAATAAGTTTTATGGGATAAGCGAATTATTTGTGAAAGTTTGTAGAATGCTTATTACACACTAGTCTGCCTATTGATGCATCAACAAAATCATTTTAGAAGACTACAACTCAAAAGATAAGATAGAGTTGTATTCCATGTCAAAACATTGAAGCACTAGAGGCTTTTTGTTCTAGAAAATGGAACAATTATTTCACCCAGATATAAATTTTTGAAATTCATTTAGGGCAAATTCAAGTTGTAGTGACATTGGCATTTCAAGTGGATGGATTTATTGCAACAATTCAATTTGGTAATCAAGTATAAGAATAGGTACCCAAAATTGCGTAGTTGATTTTCTTTTTGTACCTCTTGTGTCTTCTTTCACAACATTAATGTTGTATGCCATTGACTTAGATTTTAGGCCAATAGTAGAAGCTTTGCAAAACATGCAGAGGTTTTAAGGTATAAATTCAAAATTATTTGTGCTCCAAAAGGAGAGTGGAGCATAAGGCCTATGTGGGAAGCTCATATTTCCAAAATTTTTAAACACTTTAGAGTTGGTCAAACTTTGTCTAAATTGCAAAGGGACGTGCGTTGACTGCAGAGGCACATTGATGTTAAGAGATTTATACTTCGTTGTTAGCCATGCAATGTTTCAGAGCCAACAAGTTGGGATTATGCATTGCTTAATATATCTTTAAAGTTTGGGAAATGTTTGCTATGGACTTCTGAGAAGGTTTGCTAAAGGTAGCCAAGGGAATAAGTATGTTCTAGTTATTGTTAATAGATTCCACAAGATGGCAATTATTATCAATTACTAAAAGATGATGATGCCAACAGTGATGTATGGGTTCGATTTGGGCTTCCTTTGTCTTCTATTTTTGACAAAGATGCTAGATTCGTAGGTTGCTTTTGGTCTATTGTATGGACATTAATAGATACAAATGCTGAAGAAGATTACAACTTCACATCTACAAATGGGAAAATACTTTGAGGTTGTGAACTAAAGATTGGTACACTTGATGCGAGGTTACAATCATAAGTATCCCAAGACATGGGATGAAAGTTCTTGTATATTTTTGTTAGAATATAAGGCTTACACGTGTAATAAAGTCACCTTATTGATTTAGGCTATAAAAGTTAGGGTCTCTGTTATTATTAGGTTTTAGTGTGTTGGACAAATAAGACCTTTCAAACTCTTTATAAGAGAGGTGAATCTCATTGTAATAAATGCACTAGTTATTTATAATATTAATGAGTGTTATTACACAATCTCTCTCATGTGCTCTATGATGTAACCATATCTAGGGTTTTGACATTTAATATTCATGGCTATTATGTAACATGGTATTAGAGTGGGAAGGCCAAGGGAGCTGTCTCTTCTCACACCCACAGAATAACAACTAGCGTTTGCTTTGAAGAAGGTTTTCATGATCTTGCATGTGCCCTTTGCTCCACGCTGTTGTATAGAGGAGTTGTCGTTATAATTGTTTTAACTATCGAATTAAAGGATTGAGCTGTCGTCTGAAGGAAGAGAGCTACCGTCATTGCAAGCTAGAAAGAGGAGCCACCATTTCAAAGTTTAAAAAATCTGTTGGGTGAAAGGAATGGATGGAGTTGTCGCATATCAAATAAGTCATGCTATAACTGCCATGAAAAGATAAGCTACCCCAAAATTTTTAGAGCTGTCGTATCAAGTAAAATGAAGAGACACATTTGATTCTTGATCAACCGCCATATGGATTTCTAAACCAACCAGTGGGTATACAATTTAATTCAACTGTTGTACGAATTTCTAACTAGCCAATGGATGTATGATTTTATTTTGTTGTCATATGGAATTCGTACAACAATCGTTGTATGGAAATCCTTTAGTCTCCATACAACATGCATGCAACTGTACATTAGCTTGCCACAATTGATGAATTCTATACAGGATCATACAAGTTCACATGTAATAGTCCGAATTGTACCAACAAATTTTTTGTTTAATTGATTTGGCTTTTTTAGATCAGGGTAAGGGTAGTTTTAAATCTTTTTGTTAGGATATCAAACATCGATATACCATTAGTAAAATATTCAGGCTTCAATTTCCACACCTGGAAGATAAAAATTCAGATGCAATAGATGAACCAAAACCTCTTTGGGAATGCTGAAATCAACTGAGCAATCATGCATAGACTCAATAAATTACTAGAATGGCAAAGTAGAGATGATAAAGCCAAATCCATTATTGGCCTTGCTTTCACAGATTCAAAATTACATCATATATATCTGGAGAAATCATCGAAGGAAATTTAGGATAATTTGAATTCATTGTTTGGAGCAAAAGTAGTGGATGTAAATTTTTCTCCAAATCTCAATTATTTAGATTCAAGATGTCTGTCGAAGTCCCTATGTCTCCAACTAGGTAAGCAAGTTGAGATCTCTCATTAGACAACTAGTAGAAGTCAAAGCTACATTGGAGGAAGAGATGCCAAAGCCATTCTATTAAACAATCTGCCTTCTAAATACAACAATGTTATTTTTACTCGCAGTTAAATGTCTTCACAAACTTTGGAAGACATGATTGCTACTTTTGTGGTCATTCGTTGGACATTAATAAAATTTTCTTATCTTATCTTAGTTGAAGAAGAGAGAATCATTGTAGGTGACACAAAAGATGATCCTTAACCTAAAATTGCATTATACTCAAGATACAATCATAGCAGATCAACTAAAGATGAAGGGGAGATGGAATGTATTATTTGAAGAAAATGGTTTGCAGAACTTGGAAGCGTAGATTTCGATCCAATGATTTTCTCAAGGGAAAGTTCAAGGACAAACCATATGTAGCTAACGTCGTCGTTGTTGAAGATCCAACGAATGCAAACAATGGTGATGACCCTACTAAAGAGCTGGCATTTTATGCATTTGAAGAAGTTCACACGTTGAGTTCGAGGACAAGAAGGGATCTAATTTAAATATAGATCAGTGTGGATGGCTGCCTAGATAGTTTGAGAGTTTGTGGATCTTGTGGATCTTGGGAATTATATTGTTACGAGGGTCATGAGACAACCATATGGAGCATTGTGGATGTTCCTCACTATGGATGGTTGTCTAATAATTCGAGAATTTGAGGAGGTAGAATCCAAGAACTCAGGAATTCAACTCGAGAGCTATGCCTCTTCGAGGGTTACGAGGTAGCTTGATGGAGCTCTACTTGGTCCAAGAATTGTTTTCCAATGAAGAAGCTTCTGAAGAATGTTTGGTTTTGATTACTTTTGATATTTTGTTTTTTAGTCAATGTGTGTTTGATTTCGATAATTTTTGTTTTCAATCCTATAAGCCTTAAGAGGGGGTGCTAGAATATAAGGCTTACATGTGTAATAAATTCACCTTAGTGACCTAGGCTATAAAAGTTAGGGTTTCTATTATCATTAGCTTTTAGGGTTTTGGATAAATAAGACCTCATGAACTATTTGTAAGAGAGGTGAATCTCATTATAATAATTTCACCAGGTATACATAATATTAATGTGTTATTATGTAATCGTGGAGTAGTTTCGATCCAAACAATTATCAGACTATCATGCTGGGTCACACATTCTCCAAGCTTTACGCCACAGTCTTACACTAGTGGCTCTCTGAGGAGATGGAGAGGCGTCATCTCAGGGCTAGAGGGAAAGATGGCTTCCTCCTAGACTACCAGACGATCGATAACATCTTCACACTCCGAGCCTTTTTTAAGGAGGCTCGTCATGGCTCTTTGAAGGTTTACACTTGCTATGTAGACTTCTGAAAAGGGTTTGACGCAGTTCTGAGGGATGCATTATTCCAGAGGCTCTGCGACATTGGCATATTTGAGACCCTCCTAGTGGCCATCATGAGGCTGTATGAGTCAGTTTCTGGACGCCTCAGGATGGCACATGGCCTTTCCGACTTCTTTCAGAATACTATCGGGGTAAAACAAGGGTTCCCTCTTTTGCCGACACTCTTTGGGATCTATATTGATGAGCTAGAGTCCTTGCTCCATGAGCATATTCAGGAGGGGGATGGATGTCTTCTACATCAGGTGTTGATCTCCCTACTCTTATTCGTTGATGACTTGGTTTTGTTGGCCTCCACTCTCGAGGGCCTGCAGAGACAGATCGATGTACTGGCTAGCTTTTGTGACCTTCGACAACTGACGATCAACTTGGGTAAAACCAAGGTTTTGATCTTCAACACATCAAAGTGCTCTCTTATTGAATTACACTTCTACTATTGGGGAGCAGAGATTGAGATCACCACATCCTACACCTACCTAGGAGTACAATTCACGGGACCCCATCTTGGTATGCAGCAAGCCCTTCGGCCTTGACTCAACAAAGGGTACGATTCTTTGGCCTTCATTGAAAGACAACGCTTCTTGGGTTTTTTTCAGGACATCTCGTCTAAACTCTACCTCATGGAGGCGATTATCAGTCCTGCAGTTCTCTATGGCTTCGAGATCCGGGGGTCGAGTTTGTTACAGATAGACTAGTCCAGTTTGGAGGGGTTTCAGATCCTACTTCTTAGGCGAAATCATCTGCAGCAAGCGGACGATTTTGTTGCCCATTATTTAGGCAGAGCTTGGTGTCCACCCATTTCGCCTCGAGGTTATTTTTCGTTTGGTCTCTTTCCTTCATAGAATTAGATCCTTTAGAGACACTACCATTGGGAGAGAGCAGTGCCCCTACCTCGCTCTTTGCTCCTCGGAGGCTCTTGCTTGGGACCCCCCTAGGTCGTGCATGCGGTTGGTTCTCAGAGGTGTATTGGTTTCTCCAGTTGATGATTATCTCCCTAGAGCACCTCCCCTCGTTCAGATTCTCCCTTGATGCACTGTGCCATCTCATGCTGACTAGACAGGTTCTAAACCAAGCTATCAAAGAAGACACCTACAAACTGTACATTTGGGTCACTTGGACCTCACCTTTGACGAGCTTGGGCTCGAAGATGTCCTTCTATCTAGAGCACTTTTTGGAGCTGCAGGATGGCATCATCATCCGCCCCCCTTACACACACAGACATTGGATGCACTCACTTAGGATTCCTTTGGGACCGCTCCGGGTCAGATCACATCAACTCTGGATTGAGACCAACCACCATATACCACGGTCTGATTGGATATGCCAGATGTGCCTCTTACAGGAGTCAAATACAGAGATGCACCTCATCTTTAGGTGCCCCATATACTGTGAGTTTATAGGACGCTACCATTGCCTCTATAGGGACTCAGGGGGTTCACTCCCTACTTTCTTTCGGTATCAGGACCAACGATGCCTCACCCTCTTTATGAGGGAGATCTTCAGCCACAGATCTCAGTTCCTGCACACCATGCCTTGCTTTGGCATGACTAGGACGATCACCTCATACTTTAAGGTTGATCCATCAGATCAGAGCAACAAGTGACAGACAGAGTCTCAGAGTGCATTGGATAGTAGATTTGTGAGACCTCGAGTCTCTCTTGAGCCTCCTCGTCTGGGAGACAGATTGGTATCATTGAGGCTGGTTTGGAGGTGTCGAACTGTACATCAGTCCATATACCCTTAGAGAGTTAGAGGGATCAACTTTAGACCGATCCAAAGCAGGGTGCCTCTCGTCCGTCAGACCACCTCCAAGATTCAGATGAACTACCAGAGATCTATACAAAGTTTTTTTCTTTCGGCCTCGGATGTTAGGAGTATCCCTCGCTCCTACATCCCCCCAGGATAATACAGTTGGACCCCCCAATAGCCCATGAGGACTCAACAACGAGCTAGTGCCCAGTTCGCCCCCCTTGCCCTCGACCATCCGATTCGTGAGACCTTGACAACCTCATCATCAAACCTCTCTCTCACTCCCGCTCTCTCTTGACAGACTTTTGAGTTGGGCATACACACTTATATTTTGGATCATTGTACCTTTGTCATGGTTATATACATTTTGAGTCTACATTACTTTAGGTTTCTTTCTTTATGTTATTTTTGGCATTACCTAGGAGTTGTGCTTGCAGTCCCACATTGTACTCATACTTGTTGAAGTTTTCAGTCCCATTGACCTACTTTTGTGGTCATTTGTTGGACATTAATGAAATTGTCTTATCTTATCTTATCTCATGTGCTCTATGATGTAACCCTATCTATGGTTTCGACATTTAATTTTTATGGCTATTACATAACACAATCAACATTGCTATAATCAAACATTTCATAGTGCAACTCAAATTTCTCGATTTGAGACTTGCTTCTTGTTTCTTCCACAAACCCGTCTTGACTTGGTTGTTTAAGTGTTAGGGAAATAAGCAAGATATAGATGAACAATTGCAAGGAAGTTCGCAAAGAAAATACAATAGTCACGAGTATGTAAACAAGGCCATGTAGGAGCCTCAAGCAATAGTTACAAGGGAGAGGCATGATAAACATTGGACAACACACCTCCTGTTGTTAGAATGTAGCTTCACACAAGAGAAGAAGGGACATACACATAGAATTGGGGAGCAAAGAGTGTGCAAAAGGAAATAGAAACCAAAATTTCCTTAGGATATATCAATATAAAGGCCTCAAATGACTTTTTGCCATTCTTATACCTCCCAAGTTACATCTATTCATGTGACACCACTCACACATGTCTAACACATACAAACTAATTTAAGTTGTTGACCGTCGCATTCTAACAACCTTTTGATCAACATACAAAAATATCCCCATCTAGAGATCAAACAAAACATGTCTAGTCGTCCACTGAGTTGATCTTGTGATGCCAAGAGAAGCCACCTGTACCTTGCATGTATACCATACTCATGCCCTTTAACTGTCCTTAGTATGTTGCTCTTTTATCCTGCATCTCTACCTTGTACATGATGTTGGGTCATTATCCTATCCATAGTACCCTGCACATTTGTCCATGTACCTTGCACCAAACTTTGTGCCCTGTTCCAACCACTAGACATCATCATCCTTGTCATAACCTACACTAGTCAATCTTTATCTAGCTAAAACTCAAAATACCTTTAGTGAACCTTTAATCAATTGCTATCTGTCTGGGGTGTAAGCATTAGTGTCATCTTTGTCAATCTTGACACCTTCTATTCATGCTTATGAGTGACGTAGAACACAACCTCCAGTCTGCTTGTTACCATGCGTTTCTTATATTTGTGATCTATTGTCATCAAATTTTGCAAATGTTACCCATGACAACTTCACTTATCCAATCAAATTTCACTAGGGCTCTTTTGAAATTACATTCCTACCTATCTCACTTTTTTTATATTTTAAATAGGAACAAATCCACTCTTTCTATTAGAATAAAAGATCATGTTATAGATACAATGCCCTAACTATACCTCTTGGACAATAAAGACATACAACAAGATGAAACCAAGAGAATTGAGTATGTTTGTTGCAAAGATTATAAATTGAAGAATTGATTGAATGAAATAATTACATTATAATGAATGAGATGACCCTTTTACCAGTGAGTGACGACGACATATATACACACGATCCATCACGTTGGAAGGGTAGGCAACTTTTGGTTTAGAGCCTACTCTTAACAATCTTATTTAATTATAAATGTTATGCCTTTTTATAAATATTACTTGTACTCCCCTTTAAGAGAAATTGTCTTCACAGCGTTGGTAAGGGCGAATGTTGTTGTTGAAAAGCTTCATTTTTCCATGAGGCATCCTCTTATGGCAAGTTCTTCCACTTGATAAAGTATTTTGTTACCGATCTAGATCGAAAGGCTCTGTCTCGAATGGCTAAAATACCTTCACGTTCCACTATGAGTTTTCCTTCTTCATCAAGCATAGGTAGTTACTAGTTCCATCTATACTTGGTGTTGTTGCCTTACTTTCTTCTTGAGGCAAGAAACATGAAAAATGTTTTGGATGTTGATGTTAGTAGCATCGAACAGGAACTTCCGCACAGGTCTAAGTGTCTAGACGTGTGGAAGTTGTCCAAAACCTTCAACCATAGTAATTTACTTTAATTAAAGGATTTATTAAAGTGTATTGCTTTTACAATTAAAGTGAGTTTAATTTAATGAAATGCTAAGGTTATTAGATTTAGTGAATTAAATGAATCTTAGCTATTGATCTCAAGTGAGGTGAGATCTAATCTCAACCGTTAATCACTTTGGAGATTAGGGTTATGTTTGATTCGGTCATAACTCAAGATTATAAAAGCAAGGCTAGGTGAGGGAGAAAGACACAAGAGAGCACATAGAAGCTTGAGTCATCCACTTAGGAGCAAAGAAATACTTTTGCTCAAGTGCTCGAGTCATGAAGGACTGTGACTCAAGGGGATCTCAGCAAGGGTGAAGAAGGACTTTCATCTAGAGATCAAGTCCAAAGGAAGAAAGTGCAAGCAGTAGCAGCAAGTGGTAGAACAACCCAACAACTGAAAATACGTGGAGGCTGCACTATCGAGTAGGGAGGCAGAGGTCGTACAATTTCTGGGGCTGTGCAATCAACGAGCAGATTTAAGGTACTAATGGACAAATCTAGTGCAAATCTGAGGTACCAGTGGGAAGATCTAGCATATCTGAGGTACCAACGGGCAGATCTAGCAAATCTAAGGTACCAACGGACAGATCTAGTGGATCTGAGGTACTAGTGGACAAATTTGGTGCAGATCTGATGTACCTGCAGGCATATCAGACAGATTTGAGGTGTCGACAGGTAGATCTAGAAAATCTGAGGTACCAACAGAGAGATCTAGTGCAAATTTGAGTGTCCAGCAGGAAGATCTGGGTAGATCAGGCATAGGGTTTCTTCAATTGAGGGCCAAAGTTACTAGGTTTGCTGTAATTTGTATTTTTCCTCAATGGGAAACTTTCCCAGTAAGGGAGTCCTTGTAAGCTTGGAGTTATTATTAATGAAAAGCTCATTTGAAGGGCATAATTTTTGTGTGCATGTGCGAAGTTTGGTTTCCATATTTGGCTTCCTCTGTTTTATTTCCAGCTAGTATATTTTACTTTGTGTTGTAATTTATTTATCAGTAAGGAAAAACACAAGGTAGTAAAGTATCTAGGTGTTGGGAATTGAGTTTTTCAACGATGGATATGGTCATCTTTGGTAAATCTAAGGCATAAGCTACTTGACTGATCTTTTATGTGATTTGGTATAGACCATAAAGTTTAGGAGCCAATTTGTTCTTTTCTTGTTGTTCAAGGGATAGTTGCTTATATGGTTGGAGTCTTATGAAAATCCAATCACAAATTCCCTTTCCAATCTATGTTGATTTGCTTGTTGTTTCATTCGATTTTGTGCATTGACTAAGTTTTCTTTTAGTATTTGAATAACCTTCTGGTTTTCTTCTAGATGATTCTTGACTGTTGGAATCTTGATATTTGTCCATTCGTTTGGTGGTGATAAGCATAACTCATATTCAAGGATATTCCTATATTTTGAAAAGTTCCTTCTAGAAATTACTTTTGAATTTGGCATTTCTATTGTTCAAAACCTTAGTAAAACCATGTAACTTGTAAACAAATTTACAAAATGTATATCCAATTTGTTTTGTTGTATTTGTTTCTAATGCCCATAAAGTGTGCATACTTTGATAATCGGTCAACCACTGCAAAAATCTTGTCGTTTCTTTCAAACACTAGTAACCCTTTAGTAAAGTCCGTGGAAACCTCCTCCCATTTTTGTCTTGAAATGTGCAAGGAATGGAGTAGAAATGGTTGTAGAGTGTTTTCACTTTTTATTCTTTGGCATGTATTGCATCCACTACGCATTTCTAGATATTCTTCTACATGTTTTTTCTTGTAGAATGATTGCTTAACATTGTAGTATGTTTTGAAAAACCTTACATGTCCTGTTGTCGGGGAGTCATGAGACTCTTTTAAGGTCATTTGTTTAAAACTTCGACATTGAAGGTAGGTATATTTTTCCCTTGTATCACAAAGTATTGTTGTTACATGCATACTTGGAGTTTGGGTCAATATTATTGATAATGGCACAAGTATTGGTGTATTTGTTTTTGCATGGATTTTATCTAACCAATTAGGAACCACTACTAAGATTGAACAGGGGGATATATCTTCATATTTTCTTGATAATGCGTTTGCAACTATATCCACTTTTGTTGCTATATTGTTAATGGTTTTTGCTATAACATGTATTGGACATTGTTACGATTAATGTTGCCCTCCCTCTAGCTCTTTTATGGGCAAATTTAACAGTGAATAACCCCTTTGTTCTCAATCCCTTGCTTTCCCTCTTCAAATTGAGCAAAAAAATCTAAAAAAGTCCAAAAATCTACCTACTTGGTTGATATTTTCCAATTTCTCAGAATATTTGTTGATATACACAATATTTTCAAAATATCGTGATATATTCAAAATTTGAAAAAATCACGATTTTTTTTGGCAATAATATCATGGAGTTGAGAGAATCGTGATATATCACGATGTTGGCGATATATCATTGATATTTTCAACATTGGTTATGATCGTTGTGAATCAAGAATTTTGCTCTTTAAAGATATTGGCACCACTTAGATATGTCATGTATAATGATCAACATCTCATTGTCATAAGTAGGTTTTAAGCATTCCCTTTGGTTAAGCTGTATTCAAAGGTTATTGGTTGTCCCTCTTGCATTAACATGATGGCAATTTTGAACCTTGAGGCATCACACTCTACTACCAAGGGATTTGAAAATTCTGGGGTAGCCAATAACAGAGTGGAAGACATTATTTTGTTTCCTCATTCCATTGAAAGGATTTTTTCCTTAACAAGTTTGAAAGATGTGCTACTAGGTGTGCATAACTTTTTACAAACTTTCAGTAGTAACAATAAATTGTTAACCCCAAAAATCCTTTCAATTTAGACACATATTTTGGTTTTGGCCACTCAATAATTACTTTGACTTGATTTGAAGCAACTTTGACTCCCTCCTTGAAATTATGTGGCCTAGATCGTAAGTATTCAACCTCTTCTTTTCCCAATGTACATTTTGACATTTTAGAATAAAATTGATTTTCTTCTAGGATGGTCATGATAAACTAAGAATGATAGCATACACATATTATATGAAATAGAACAACTACCCTGTCACTATACAAAATACACGATAAACAGAGATGAACTTTTATTATACTGAACCAGAAGTACAAAATACACATGCTTTGCTTACAATCCTGACAGGTACCGTACTATTTCGTACGCCTGTAGCATATACGAACTGGTACTGTGCAGGTAAAGGTCGGGTTTCACCTTTTCCCTGTTGCAATGGCCCTCACTCTGCTCATTTTCTCAGTCCCTGCATATATACATTGACAGTGGCCCTATCTAGGCCCCTTACACTCTGTATGAGTGAGTCCGTGCCCTTCGCTACTCGACCACAACTGGTACGGGTCACTCCAATTCGTGTTGGCTCCTTTACTCTTCCCCATCGGGCTCTTCTAGCCGCCATTTGCATACATTCTCTATATGTCTCTAGGTCGACTTACCCTTTACTTCACTTAGGGTTGATGTGGCCCCCCTTTCCACATGAGATCCCAGCCATTAGATCTTTTACTAGATCACTGGCTGAGACTTAATCACTCATTGAGCTAGCCTATGATTTCACCTTTTTCTTTAGTGAGAAAATTGTTCCTCACTATACTTTAACAGGTCAAGTCCTTGCCCAATGTGATTGAGATGTTCCTTACAAGTTTTGTTGTAGTTACGAATATCGTAAAAAAATACAAGTAGAAGCTTCTATAAATAGGTTTTGAAAAGTTCATTCACAACAACTTGAAAGGCAGTTGGAGCATTTGTTAAGTCAAACGACATTGCCTTAAACTCAAAGTGTCCCTCATGAGTTCTAAACATTATCTTTATAATATCTTCCAACATTAGACAAATTTGGTAATAACTTGATCTTAGGTCTAGTTTCAAGAAATATTTGGGCCTATGTAATTTGTTGAGCATTTCTTTTATAAAAGGGATGTGGAATTTATTCTTTATTGTAATTTTATTTAGCCCTTGATAGTCTATGCATAATATGAAGGATCTATCCTTTATTTTCGACTACAATGTTAGAGCAACGTACGAGCTTTTGCTTTTTGAAATGACTCCACATCTTAAAAGGTCTTGAATGAGCCTCTTGATTTCTGTCTTATGTGATGTTGATATTGATATAGCTTAATGTTCATTGGCGACAAATTTGTTCTTACCTTGATCACATGTTCAATTCCTCTTTTTGGTGGTAACTTCATGGGTATATCCCAAGATACTTATTTGTGTTTCTCATCAATTTCTTGTATTTTTGTCTTTTGGGAACCTACTAGTTTTGTTGGTAGAGATTTCATCTGATAACATTGTGCTGTATATGTGGGACATCCTTTTTGAATCATTGTTTCCATTTGGTGAGAGGAAATAATTTTTGTAGGAGGTGGTTGGAACCCATACAACTTATGTATTTCACCATTCCACTTGAACTTGATAAAATGCTTTTGGTGGTTTACAATATAATGCCTAGGGCCATGTTGACACCTCCTATGGGTTCCACATAGTATTCAGTTTTGAGTTTGAAATTTTGCATTTGTAGTTCAACCTTGTTACATCTCCCTTTAATTTTCTTTCCATCTACCACCATGGCCTTCGCATTTGAGATTGGGTGTACAAAGAGGTTTAGTCTTCTTGCGACATTAACGTGTATAAAGTTATGGGTACTAGGGGTTGGGGGACATGTCCTTTTTTTTATCTCCTTGTCTTATGATTTTAATTCAATATCATCGTTAATCTTTCTTTCATTTTCTTCATACTAGTCCTTGATGGAAATTTCTAACTCATTTTACTTTGGTGACAATTATATAGATTCTTCGTATTGCATTTATGTTTGGGCATGCTTTTTTCACTACATATATTACATTTATTTTTCGTTTTCTTTATTGTTCCTAGATTTCGTTGCTTACCGCTTTCACGATGATGAGGTGGTATATATTTGGGTTATTTTCATCTTTTGAGTGAATAGATCAATGCTGATTCTGATATCTTTCGATAGGTGTATAATAGGATTGGCCTCTATTCACAATCTTCTATTTTGCTAATTTATGTTGAATTCTTACTTTGTTGATGGATTTAAGGTTATGCATTTTGATTTTTTTTTTTATGTAATCCTTAAAGGTGGTGACATAAGTTTGAATTAGTTGTTCTTGGGTTAGTGAAGGCTTTTATGTAGCTAGTATTTCTCTTTCACATGTTTATTCTTCCACATTACGTTTTTGCATGGAAAATTTTAAGGATGGAAATTTATTTTAAATTGTAGAAACCTTGGAGAATCTTACTAGTCCTTAATATGCAAATTATGAAATGTTTGGCGATATTTTTGTAAAAATATTCAATTTCCAAGGATTTTATATAGTTTCTATAAAATATTTTCTATTTTTAAGGTAAATAATTTTATCCTATAAAATTTGGGCTAATCATTTTTAGAAAAAATGGAAATTGGTGAATATTTTTTTGGCAAAAAGCATGGAAAATTAGTCCTTGGGCGAAATTTAGCCCTTAAAATTTTCCTTTCCCCTTTGTAGAAGCTGGGTAAGTTTCCTAAATAGTTTAATTTATTCCATGTCCTAAAATCTCCTAAAGAAATCCACCTTGAATGTGTCCCATCCTATGATTACATTGGTTGATTGGGTTTTCCACCACATTTACCAGTTACAAGTGGGCCCTTTGAAGTTCATTGCTGCAATCTTGATTTTCTTGATATAATTTTGAGTTTGGTGTAACTTGTAATGTCTTCTGTTTTGTTTACTTGTCTCACTCTTAAACTCCTACCTTTTGTTAGAAAAATAGGTGTGCTTGTTTCACCATAGACAATATAGCAATATTGTTACCCAACCATAGGCACAAAGGCCACCCTCGAGCACCTTAACCTTGACAGAGAGAATAATTTCGGAAGCAAACCCTAGAACCAATAGCCAACCAAGGTAGCGTACCTCTCTCTAGAGCTAGCGTACCAGGCAGAAAGTCCAAACCATAACCAAAGAGAAAGTCCAGGCCAAAACCGAAAATGCCAGTTGCAGCAGCTGCAACTCCTCTCCAAACTTGCGCACCACTGGTCTTATGCAGTTGTGAGAGTGAGAGTGACAAATGAGCTCTAGTGCCCTCTTATTTTATAGTCCTCCAGGTGACCTAATTGGGCCGACTTCTACTTCTGGAGGTTAATGACTCAATAATAAATATTCTCTTGAGTTGACTTGTCTCCTAGGGTTATTATACAACGTTTTAGGGTTTCCCTTGCTTCTCGAAATATTCTAGTCTCGTCAGGGAATATTCTAGTCTCATCAGGGTTACATGTAGAGGTTAATACCTCCTGCAGCGACCATAATATCAACACTCCCTCCTAGCTAGGGAGGTATTAAAGGCAATGGTCTTGAGCACAAACATACCATTCAACCGGTAGCATCATCATAGCCACATAGGCTATCTCATGGTCAAATCATGAGCACCATCATCACTATCAGTATCATCTGATAACATTAACCGCATCATCTCTCGAATCCATACTCCATCTGAGTAATCGGGCATGATGCTGAATAAGTCACTCACTCCATAGAGTGATACATGAACTATTCTTCTAATCCGGACATATGTCCTAGAAGAATAACTGTTTCGACAGATGCTGGAAGCCATGCCATGGGCTACAAAGGACTATTCTTCTAATCCAGACATATGTCCTAGAAGAATGACTGTCTTGGACCATTTTCCACAGGGAGAATGTCTATCCACCAGTAATCTGTCTTGCTTGGACCATTTTTTGCTTGGAGAATGTTTGTCCATCATCATACTGACTATCCATCTATTTGGTAATCATCTCCAACACTAGTGATAGTCTCCATGGAAATTAGAACAATGCCATTCAATAGAACACAACCGTGTCTATCTATAGTAGTGCACAACTACTATCCAGTGGTACACAACCACACCTAGTAGCACGCGGCTACTAACCAGTGACACATAGTCACAACCAGTGGAATTCATCCACCACAGTGGCATACAACTACTGTCCAGAGACATACAGTCTCCACAGCAATCATATCATTTGATATCAACTTGCATAACAATATCATGATACAAACCGAGTCATCTGGGCCATTCTTCCACTCACATCTGTGAGATTTGGAAGAGCATCTGCCCTCAGAAAGTAAAACATCAGCCATGGGCTATCTAGACTATTCTTCCATAGCATAGAAGAATAACGGTCCTTGATTTATGAGCCTGACCATTCACCTAATTGGGCCATTCCTCCAACACTAATCATAGTGCAACCTGGAGAGACTGAGTATGCCCTAGGGAATGCCTGCCCCTGATTGCTGAACCTTGAGCATTCACCTAACTGGGCCATTCCTCCGGTGTTAATTACAGTGCAACTTGGAGAGAATAAGTCTGCCCTAGGGAATGACTGTCTGGACCATTTCCTATGGAAATGATTGTCCTGCACCAACCTCCAAAACAGACCATTCTTCGAAACTGCTCACAACTGTGAACTTCGAAAGAATGACTGCCCAGCGAGGTGGACCATTCTACTTGACCACTACTCAGAGTGACTGCCAAGAAGAATGACTGTCCTAGACCA